>CM060404.1:74548741-74589950 GCA_030545235.1 Helianthus tuberosus
TTTCTCTCTGCTTTTCACTAGCTGTGTAGGGTATTTTACTATGTTGACTTTGTGATTATTTAGGATGCATAAATTTCTAGAAATTTCAACCAAAATTAAGTTAGATTATATATTGTTATTGTAAAATGTTATATTTTTCCATCTGATTTGGTTATTTTTATGACTTTCATCTAAACGGATTTTTTTCGTATTTGGGTCCTCGAGTTTTCCAAATTTTACTATTTACTCTTATTGTTAATGCATGAGTAAGAGAAAAAAAAATATCTAAATTCTCCGGAACATTTTATGAGTAATAATTGTGTTGCGTTCACAAGTTAAATTAAGAAACTCAACATAACTTTTTTTTCAACGACCAACAGAATCAATCCCGAGCACTTTCGGGACACCCACTGGACAAACGGAGTACTCCGAGAGTAACCCGTAGGCACGATGGTGAAATTACCGGTAAAACTCGTTTGGCTCAAGGATCCAACCCAGGTTTCATTGGGTCTCCTATCATTGCCCACCAGTGCTTCACTCTGCACCAAATGAAAGTTGAACCCGCATCTCTCAAAAAAAATGCTAGACTTCCACCACTTGACCTAGAGATCATTGACTCAACATAACTTATTTAATTATCCATGTAAAAGATATCAACTCTTACTGAGACATTTAAAATCATGTATGCAAACACAAAACATACTTATTTTTCTAAATGGGCTTATGTTGGTTGACAGTTTGCCCTTATAAAATACCTTTTTATCATTATTATTTATTAGGTTTTAATTTTAAAACGGTTAATATGCCAGTCTACAAAACAAGTAAACATGTTAATCCGAATACAACATGTTTATAAAATAGGTCAGAGGTAAAATGTCTATCTGATATCAAGAATTACCACCCGTAAAGTATGATAGAAACATCAAATAAACGATAAATATCAATGTTTAACGTGTTTTTATTAATTAATTAATTAATTATCAAATCAAATCAAATGCGGGTGTGTAGAATGCGTGCATGACACTAGCATCCCTCGTCACAACACGTTCCCTCCATGCTGTTTGCTTATTAATACAAAACAAAACGAACGTCTCGTAATTTCCTTGTCAGATCAAACAAAAAACGTAATTAAATATTTAATTTCATGTGTTTTAAATAGACAACTTGCTTCTTCTAAAAATAAGACTAGAGTATTTGATTACTTTAAACTTCACATGACTAATTGGAAGACAATAAAATATGGAAAATGTTATAAATCAAAATATCATTCTCATTTACTCGTTGATGTGATGTAGAAGAACATAGTAAGAATATGCGTTGTGGAGTCGTGAGCGTGGGGCGCTAGCCACACGGCTGACACAGTAGCTCGTGAACACCACAACGACCAAGCTTCAGCGGGGGGCGCGAGTGGAGGCGTGAGAGTGGCGGTCGGTGGCTGGCGCTATTTAGCAAAAATAGGGGTGTTTTGGGGCTTTATTGGTAAAATTACCACAACAAGCTCAAATGGGGGGGGGGGGGGGGGTAGGCAAGGTGATGAGTATTCGTCTAGTCAACGACATGTGTCGCAATATTAGAGGGTGAATCCGGGTTATGGCTTCAGCCAAAACACATAGTCTAACAACTAAACTACACTTATTTTTAAGATAGATTCATTCCTTTAAAACAAATTTGTCAAAGTACAACACCAAATTAAAGCAGAAGTAACGTAAGATTTGTTCAATACTCGCAATAAATTTAATAGTTTGGACTCTAAATTATGTGTTGCGTGCATTTCGGTTTGTCTCTATACTAAAGCAAAGGCATCGTTTATATATTTAAAAAAAAGGAACCAACGTTCAAAAAGATTATGGGTTGAAGCAAAACTTGACTTGTGATGGCGGAAGATTTCTGGTTATATTTGCATACAAACGATATGATCGAGCACGCTTGAATGGTTTAAACGTATTTTGACGCCACTTACGCGTCTTTTGTTCATGTTTATAATTATAGGCGTTGGACTAAAACACGAATAATGAAATTGGCAACCTTCAAGTCCATTACATCATTACTTTTGTAGATTTGTTCTCCTCTTATGTTGTAGGACAAAGCAAAACCTATTTTTATCAATGTTTTAAATACCGGTATGAACCGGCCGGTTATACCGGATACTGGACATGTGCCCGGTACGATAAAGGCCGGTAAAACCCACTCTCAAACAAATAAGTTGAGTTGAGCCAATATTAACTTTTAGAGAAAATTACCAATCTAGCCAAGACTTTAATCAAATTACCAATCTAGCCACCTCATGCCTCCTTGGAAGGCCACTCACATGTATGGGATGAGTCTTTCAAGCATGGGATGAGTCCTTGGGGAGAAACCTAATAAAAAATAAACACGTGGCCACAGACGCATGGGATGAGTCTGCGGACGCATGGCCGCGGACGCATGGGATGAGTCTTTCAAACATGGGATGAGTCTTTCAAGCATGGGATGAGTCCACAGACGCATGGGATGAGTCTTTCATGTGTGGGATGGGATGAGTCTTTCCACGTGTCAGTTGGGGATTGGCGGACGCAATACTTGGCCATGCAGACGCATCAGAAGACTTGGGATATGTGAGTGGCCTTCCAAAGATGCATGAGGTGGCTAGATTGGTAATTTGACTTTTTTCTTGGCTAATTTTGTAATTTTCTCTAACTTTTAACTTAAACTCATAAAAATACGAACCGAACTGACTCATATTATAATCTTCAATCCAAGTTGAAAGTTCAACTAGAGCTAGAGCTAGATCGTTGCTAGATGAGCCGACTCATTTTTGAATTATGATGATGTTTCTTTCTTATACCGTTATTATTATAATATTATGAAGTTTCCAAATGGAAATTACACCGAGATAGAGGGTAAACAGGCATGAACTCAATTTATGGGTTTATAAGAGTAAATTGGATCGACCCAAAACAGTTCATGCTAAATTTAATCAAGTTTATAATTACGAGCTAGTTATGTAAAGTCCAAAGTACAAACTAAGTTATAACTGTTGATGGCTTGTTGGCCTAGTGTCATCATGTGTTTTTCCTACCAAAATAGTGCAAGTTCAAGCTCTACAAAGTAAGCATTTGATGGATTTTAGTAGTAGATGTTAACGGAGTGTGTGTGTTCTTCGTTCAAGAAAAACTAACTTATAACTAATACCAAAAGGAACTTGAACAGAGGAATTTGTTTTTTACTATTATTATTTTTTTTTTTTCTAGCTAGTTGTCGGACCCACATTTTATATGAATTAAATTTAAAATTATGATAATCAAAAAATGGTGTAGCTGAGTAATCTAAGAAAACTGCTTGCGTGACACTCAAATAATATGAATTAAAATTATGATAAAAGCGTAGGCAATTTGATAATTTAAGGAAAAAAAAATGGCGTAGGTGAGTAATCTAAGAAAGCTGTGTGCCACCCAAATTTAAAAAAGTTTTGACTTTTAAAAGTCAAATAACTTAAATTGTTTATTGAGTAAAATGCACGGATAGTCCCTGTGGTTTTGCAAAGTTTCAGCTATAGTCCCCAGATTTTGAAAATTACACTCATAGTCCCTGTGGTTTGACAGTTTGTTTCGCTGATAGTCCCTGGAGTGGATGTGGGTTAGTTTTCTCAGTTAAGTCCATGTGAAATTACAAAATTACCCTTGCTTTTATTATATTCATCAACATCATCATCATCATCATCATTCATCAGTTCTACTCTCTCTCTCTCTCTCACTAAAAACCACCACCACCGTCACCTCCCCTGCCACCATCACCACTCCCCACCACCGCCATCCCCTTCCACCACCACACCTCCGCCTCCTAAACCCATACCCGCCTCCACCATCAACCACCCATCCCCAAATCAACCAGCAAACATCGAGATCGGAACTCCATCCAAATCAGCAAACATCGGAACTCTTCCTGCTTCAAATCGGAACTCTTCCTGTTTCAAATCGGAACTCTTCCTGCTTCAAATCGGATCTAAATCAGCAAACATCGAGATCGGAACTCCATCCACCGATGAAATTCCGGCAACAATGGCGGAATTGCTGCCAATCAGAGCTCCATTCGCCGACAAATCGTTGGCAACAATGGCGGAATTGCTGCTGTTAGCCTCCGTTTTCAACAATCGTACGTCTCCGAACTCCTTTCCTTCACTCTCGAATCGTCGGCAACAATGGCGGAATGGATGTTAAAAACCATTGTTCATTCATTTATCGTTGGTAAACCATTTCTATCTAATTACAAGAAGTTTGTTTCTTTGTAAATTTGATGTAAGTTGCTGCTACTGATGAGGATTTGCAGATTTGTAGTCAATTAGATTCATAGGTTTCTATGTGTATATTTGATGGCAAAGGATTTTTTTTATTACAAGTACTCTGTTTATATGTGAATTTGAAGTAAATTGCTGCTAGGGCTGGAGATTTACAAATTACACATATATATCAATGAGATTCATAGGTTTATGTATGTTGATTGATAGGGGTGGTTGATTTGGGGATGGGGGGTTGATGGTGGAGGCGGGTATGGGTTTAGGAGGCGGAGGTGTGGAGTGGTGATGGCGGCAGGGGAGGTGACGGTGGTGGTGGTTTTTAGTGAGAGAGAGAGAGAGAGAGAGAGAGAGAGAGAGTAGAACTGATGAATGATGATGATGATGTTGATGAATATAATAAAAGCAAGGGTAATTTTGTAATTTCACATGGACTTAACTGAGAAAACTAACCCACATCCACTCTAGGGACTATCAGCGAAACAAACTGTCAAACCACAGGGAGTATGAGTGTAATTTCCAAAATCTGAAGACTATAGCTGAAACTTTGCAAAACCACAGGGACTATCCGTGCATTTTACTCTTGTTTATTTTTCCTTCATATCCAAATCCTTCACAAAATTGAAAATTGTGTTCAACCTATGGATTCGTCACAATAAATAGATGTGTACCTTCTTGACGTAAGTTAATCATTGCTTTAGATGCTTGTACATATAGCTTCGAACTTGATCCCTTTTTGACTTTTGTCGTTAAATTTAATAAAATTAGATTATTATCTAAATAGATGGAATTAGGGAAATGTCAACATTTATGTCCTTCATGCTCAAAATTAAAATACGAGGCGTATGAGTTGACCTAAGGTGGGAGGCAAAAAAAAAAAAAAAATTAAAATTGAAGGGAAAACATTGATTAAGAAGTGTTAGGGGTAGGGACGTCCATCACTCATCACTCACAACATCCAATCAATTTTCGCCATATCATCGAGCATTACTAGTGATGGGTTTTAGTGAAAATACCCATCACTCACCACACACTCATCTCCATCATCAAAATCATTCACAAAACAACTTGAATATACAACGCGTGATGATTAGTGGTGGCGGCGGTGTTTCCTTTTGTTTCACGCGTGATCTTGAGCCCACAACGGGGCACCCCGTCCCCCCTAGGAGTGACCCACTGCTAAAAAAAAGCCACCAAGTATGAGTTTAGGTAGGTTAATTTATACCCAATTTGAGGCTTTGGGTCTACACCACCATGTGGTTAGAATCCAATGTATGTGTTGGTTTTGGTAGTGACAGTCTATGTGTTATGTAATAATGCCCATGACATGTGGTATGGGCTTGGGGGTGTGAAGGGCGTGAAACACCGATCCAAAGGGGAATGATGGGCTAAGGCGTGAAGAGAGTCACGGCGTGGCGTGAAGAAGAAGAATAAGTGGAGTGTGTGGAGCTTGTATTTGGCAATGTTTTAAAAACTGGTTTAAACCGGCCGGTTGAACTTGTTAAACCGGATGCCGGATGCTTGGCCGGCACGAATCATACCGGTAAACTAAGAAAACGGCAAAGAATTTATACCGCCGGTAAATTGGGTTTTACCGGTTTAAACCGGTATACCAGTACCGGTTCATACCAGGCCAAATGTCAAAATTTTGAACTTTTAATTTTTAGGTTCCTAAAAAGGTGACTATTTACCTTCTTAGTTAAAGTGTAAAACTTAGCACCCACAATTGACAATCCACATCGATCAAACGACTTCCTCACTCAAAGATAGAAAGTCGTTGGGTTATTCAAATTAAGTTCTTCAACCAATCATCCAGGTTTACCTTTTATTGACTTTTGTTCAATCATTCATGTTGTTAATTGTTATATTGTTTGCTAATTGCTAGGATATTTAATCATACACTTTTGGATAATTTTTTGATTGTGGATTAACTTTTGGAATATTTTTTATTATGAAATGATGTAGTTTTAGATTATTTTTTGAGTTGAAATTATATTTTATGGATTTATAGAGTTAATTAGTCAACACGGTTGAACCGCCCGGTACAACCGGTTGAACCATTTATGAGTCCAACCCGGTACAATTAAAATACCGGTTTTTAAAACATTGGTATTTGGACCAACCATGGTTCATTGTTTCTTTTTTGTTTTTTATTATTCTTTTAATTTAATTTAACTTCTGTTATTGATGTTTTTTTTTGCATAGGTATGGGTAAATGTTGAGAATAATATAAAGCAAATTACAAATCATGGGTTGGTAGACGGACAACAAGCTGCGCCGCCACTCCCTTTTGAATTGCAAATCCTACTCGGCTAAACACATAACTATGGCCTACAGACACTGTCGCATGCGCAAGTGCTGCCTTTTGAACCCGCTTCAAGAAACCGGACGCCACAGGGGCCAGACAACCAAAGGTATCGAACGCGAAAGGAATGAAGGCATGTTGATTATCTATGCAGGCCTGCTCGTGCTTGGATATTTTCCCCGCCTCAGCCTTCCACGTCGCTTGCCCTGAAACAAAACCACTGCCCCTGAAACCGGCAAGAGGCGACACCCCCGTGAGATCAATGCAAGCATGCTTACCCCCGGGCCATCCAAAAACCAGCACATCGGCTGGTCGTAGGGAAGACCTCCCCTCCTTCGGGTCCGTTAGGAAATTAACCGGAGCCTTTTTTTTAGCCGCGATACCAGCTCGCTTGAAATATGTGAAACCAATGTTACAATCACTTTTTAACGTGACACTAAAAAAATACAAAACCATGACACATAGGGTTAAGTAAACTTGAATAAATAGGCTGAATCCAAGGTTACCTAAAACATTACCAATATTCACGCCAACAAAACAGAGGGGCTTGGTTCGTGATCCTAGGATGTTTGGTGACTTATGGATGTTGGAGTGTCGCTTCAAGTAAAAAACAAAGAAAAGAAGAAGACAAATTCCTTTTGACACACATACATAGTTTCTTCAGGTCAAATATAGTTATTTTTATAATCCACTTGCATCTAAAACCTAAAATAATTGATGTTTGACATCATACATAATTACAAGATTTTCTTCAAAACAATTCATGTGAGTTGTAACTATCCTTATGATATTAGAGTTTTACTATGTTAATTTGTACTTGTCCATTTGTATTATTGGAAAATTATCGGTATATCAAAACTAAAAAAAGTGAGGGTGGTTCATGGTACTAAAACCTTTAGTGATGATGCTCCTTTAATCTTGCATCTTTTGTATGCGGATGATGTCATCATCTTAGGGGAGTGGTCGAACATAGTCAAGGTGATGACATAGTCAATGTGATGAGGATTCTTCTGGTGTTCTATATTTGCTCAAAGCTGAAACTGAAAATAAATCTTTCAAAATCCAACCTTTAAGACACTGGATGGGTCTTTCGGATGTGGAAGACAAAGCGTTGGTTGTGGGGTATAAGGCGGGGGTCCTTCTGTTCAAGTACTTAGACTTAATGGTGGGGGTTGCTATGAATCAGGGGCGGGAGGGGGCGCCCGACCCTCCGAACTTTTCGCTCAGTAGTGTTATATATGTAGTTTTCGTATAGAAATTTTTGGATATGTACGTTTTCGACCCTCTGGTTCTATAGAATTTTTTTGGTATATACGTTTTCGACCCCCCCCCCCCCCCGCGCCATTCAAGTCAAGCTTCGCCACTGCAATGAATCGTATTAATAATTGAAAGCCGGTATACGATGTTTTTTAGGCTCGTTTATCTATATGAAAGGCTTCCATCCTTTCTATAGATGGTTGGATTACCCTCATTTGTCTTAAAAAGTTTGCATATTTACTATTTTTTTCTTTATAAAGAGCCTTCTAAAGTCATCAACGACTTCGAATCACTTATTAAGAGATTCTTGTGGGGGGAGTTAGGGGATTCGAGAAAAATGCATTGGGTTACTTGGTAAAGGTGTTGTTTTTTATATTGATATTGTTTTAAGGATTGATGTGTTAAAGCTACATTGTGATTAGATCCTGCATATACATGTATTCAGTATGTTTTGTTGAAAACAACGTGTTTTTTTAAAGTTTGATCATAGTACTTTGTTTTACTGCACTTGATGTTGGATACTAGGTGTGTTCATAGTAGTGTGTTTTAGTGATAAAACACAATGACGAACTTGTTACTGACTGATAAAACACAACGTGACGGACCAGTTACCGACTGCTAAAACACAACGTAGATGTGTTCATAGCAGTGTGTTTTAGTTATAAAACACACTGTGACGTCATGGTTTTTTTCAGCGAACCACTTTAAAAGAAGAAGAAGAATTGCGACTTCAATGATAAACAATGAATCGATCCTAATATAACTGTCAATTCGATTCAATGTGATATTTGGTTTTCTTAAATTTTTTATGTGTTAGTTATAATAAATATATACCATATATAGAATAAATATTAAATTACCTTTTTGCCATTTTTATTAAAATAACTATTTGTCACGTGTCATTATGTGATGACTTTCTACACTTTATAGGAAAAATTGAATTGTATTCTTTGCTTCTCAATAGATGCAATTAATTGAGTGAACATTACTATTTATTTCTACATCAAAAGACAAAAACATAACTACTTCTTTGCTTCTCAATAGATGCAATTAATTGAGTGAATTAAAAGACAAATGATGTGGTAAATAGAAAGGATACACATTGTATGCATTGATAAGTTGTATCCTATGCAATAAAATTTATCTTACATGTTTTAAAAATTGAGATAAACTAGAAGATTGACCCGCGCACGTTGCGCCGCAGCCAACGAAATTGACATGTTGTTGATCAGATTCACATTTACAATGTGTTAAAGATGTTTTTGTCGGTTAAGTTTGTATTACTATCTTATACAAATAAGTAATTCATCAAATAATCTCATACAATTAATGGTATCATAATTACTACGTTACATGACTTGTATCCATATAAATAACCTATCGTATTAAGCTCCCCGTGTTGCGACAAGGGTGTAAAATTGTGACAAATAGCACCAATGCCACACTATAGCCAACGACCACCAACATTGAAGTTGCGACGTCTTAACGTGGAAAAATTAGACCGACATATAAAAATAGAAAATAATAACTCAATTTAGGACTCGCACGTTGTGACGAACTTATTAAATGGGAAAAAAATAGACGACGTAAACACACTGAACCACACACGTACGTTGCCCCATGTTAACTCGCAAAATTTAGAACGAAGCGTATAACAAAACGTAAAATCGTTGAACCACACACACACATTGTGCCGTGTTAAGTCGCAAAATTTATATCTAAACGAAAAATTTTACAAAATATGAAAAACATAGGAGATCAAAGTTGAAAGTAAAAAGGTTGTGAGGTAAAATTGGAAAAACTAAAACTTTTGGGTTAAAACTACAAAATCAAGTAGTTTTGTGTTTAAAGTGAAACCTCAATTTTTTTTTTTTTTTGAAAAACCCCCCCAAAACATGGGTACAACACCACTAAGCATCATGTACAACACAACTCATTAAGCATAATGTACAAATCCACTATGCACAAACATCTTTCAAATTAATAGTATATAAATTACAATGTTCTCATTCTTAAAACTTTGTATACATATATGTATGTGTGTGAAAGTAGCAAAATACCCTCTAGCTAACAAATATTTTGGATAGGGATGAGCAAATCAAACCCGGTACCGGTACCGAATTTACCGAACCGGGTACTTTTTCGGAACTAGTTCGGTACCGACTTTTGACATTTTCGGTACCGGTTTTTACCCTCAAATACCGGTACCGGTTTTTACCCTCAAATACCGGTACCGGTACCCACTTTTGGGGATTTTCGGTACCGGACGGTAGGGGTGTTCAGAAAAAACCGTAACCAAATAAACCGACCCGAATAACGAATTCAGTTTTTGGTTTGGTTTCTAACCGAAACCGAATTGTGAATTTGGTTTTTGGTTCGGTTTATGGATCCACATTTTATTTTATTTGGTTTATTCGGTTTATTTGGATAACCGAATAAACCATTTAACTTAATTAATTATTAAATAGAAATAATAATATCTTATAAATCATATACAATTTATTAGTCCAAAATAATTATTTTTTATTCAGCCCAAAACACCAAATATAAATCTATAAGCCTAACTCAAAACCACTCTTTAAGTCATCCAATAGTTTCTATGATCTATGTTTTGAAACTTTAACTTTGTGGTTGTGTCTACTACTTTATGAATGTTTTTGTTTTATTTCGCAACGAAACTTTCTTGTATTCATATATTGTTAGGTGTAAATTAGTTGTGATGTTCGGAAGTTGTAACACAAACATAAATATAAATTAGGAAAAAAATACTTAAGTACAATTTGGTTAGATTTGGTTTATTTGGTTTCTAACCGAAACCAAACCGAAATGAATTTGGTTTGGTTTGGATCGGTTTGCATATTCCTTATTTGGTTTGGTTTGGTTTTTTGTTTGGGGTACAAAATTTTGAAAACCGAATAAACCAAATAAACCATAAACCGAACCGATGAACACCCCTACCGGACGGTACCGAGCTCATCCCTAATTTTAGATGAAATTAGTGCTTGAGCGGCGAGAGGTGAGTGAAAAAAAATTAATCATGGAGAATAGAAAAAAAAAACATAGAAAGAAGAAACAAAAGAGCTTTACTTTAAAAAAAATCAATCATTTGTAAGTTCTACGATTCTGTAGTGTTTATTTTGACGTTGGGCTATGTATAGAGAATTAGACATCAAGAGTTGTTGGGCTTTGTGTAGAGTTGTTGGGCTGTGTTTAGTTGGTTTAGGCTGGGCGGAGTGGTTTTGTTGAGTGGAGCGGGGATAGGAGTTTGCCGGGCGGTAACGTATTGCCGCCTCAAAATCGGAGATTGGTGAGTGGGGAGGGCGGTGACTACTCACCGAGTGTTTGAGTGTGATTGTTTAAGGGAACTAGCCGTTTATAAAAAAATGAACTTTTTTTTTATAAAAAACACCATTTAACACCATTTTTCACCATTCTCTTCTCCATCCAACTCAAATTTTCACTTCTATTCAACCTAAAAATCCATTTTTCACTTCTATTTTCTAAATAATGGATGACATACCACCGCTATTCATTCCATTTGATATTAGTGAAGACGGTGATTCTTCCTCAAGCGATAGTAGTTTAATTTTTTTCCAAAATCTTATTAACTAAGCGGGCCGAACTGGAAGACACGGGTACTCCTAGAAAAAGGAAATCTGTCTGTCGAGATCGAGAGAAAGGTCACGAAACCCTTATGAGAGATTATTTTGTCGAGGAGCTCAAATTCAACGAAGATATTTTTCATCATAGGTTTTGTATGTCGAAAAGGTTGTTTTTAAAAATTGTGAGTGATGTGGAGGCGAATAACTTGTGATTTCAAGATAGAGTTTTACGTTATAAAAATAACCATCTTAAGATAACTCAACATATTTGTGTAAGGACCTTCTTTCGTTCCTAAACTGACTGAAATTCAACAGTTCTCTTCTCCACTTGATCAGAAAAATGGCGGTGAAGAACAAATGGATGTCAACAGCAGCCAGCATATGGATCCAGTGCACCAGCGGCTCACTCTACACCTTCTCCTTCTACTCTTCAGCCCTCAAATCCAGTCAAGGCTACAACCAATCAACCCTGGATACCGTCTCCGTCTTCAAAGACATCGGCGGAAACTTCGGTGTTCTATCCGGTCTCATCTACACCGCCACTTTCCGACGAACAAGAGGTGGGCCCTGGGTTGTGCTGTTAATCGGCGCGGTTCAGTGTTTCGTGGGTTACTTTCTGATGTGGCTCTCTGTCGCGGGTGTAATTGATCGGCCACCTGTGCCGGTGATGTGTGTGTTCATGTTGTTGACTGCTCATGGTGTGACTTTTTTGAATACTGCTAATGTTGTTACTGCTGTTGTTAATTTTACTAATCACAGTGGCACCATTGTTGGCATCATGAAGGTTGTTGTTTCTCTCTTTAACGCTTAAATTATTTCTAAGTGTTTTGATGATAGAAGTTGGAACCCATTTTTATGCACACCAAGTGTTTGATTATTTTCCTCATAGAAGTTTTTGGTAAAATAGTTACTTTTTAAGTTCATACATGCAACATATGTTCTATACCAAAAGGCTTTATAGTTTACACAGTTGTCAGCCTTTCTTTTGAAAGCTTCAAAGAATGTGGCTGAATTTTGAAGTTAAGTGTGAGCCATTTGATCTCAAAAGTCAATATGATATGATATGCACACCAAGTGTTTGATTAATCTTCTCATACAACTTCCTGGTAAAAAAGTTTACTTTTTAAGTTCATAAATGCAACATAAAACTTAGGTTTAATACCAACAAAATTGTAATTTGTAGCCTTATTACCATAAAGCTTTATGTATTTGTCAACCTTTCTTTGAAAGTTTCAAATAATGTGCCTGAATTTTGATGTTAAGTGTGAGCCATTTGATCTCAAAAGTCATTATGTTGTGCAACCCAAATCAATGACTAAACGAATTCATATCATATGCAATAGATATCTTTATGATCTGGGGATGTCTTGACTCGTATGATTTGCATCATTTTCTTTATTTGAACAGGGTTTTCTTGGCTTGAGTGGAGCTATACTGCTTCAAGTATATCAAACAGTTTTCAACGCTGGACCCACTCCATACATTCTGATGTTATCGTTGCTTCCGTTTCTAAACACTTTGCTGTTCATGTGTAGCGTAAGACCTTTCGAAACAAATGAAGTTGATGACAAGAAAAATCTCAACGGTTTATCACTCATTTCCATCATTGTTGCAGCATATCTCTTTTCTATTATAATCATAGAGCAAGCGGTTACTTTAACTTTACCGGTACGCATCGTTATCTTTTTGATGCTTGTTATTCTGCTAGCATCACCTCTCTATGTTGTAGTCAACCCACGGTCAAGTGAAAACTTTGAAGAAACGAATACAACCCGGTTACTGAACAATGTGTCGAATAATCAAGATTTATTGGAAGGACATGACAAGAATCCGCTGCAAGCGATTTGTACGGTTAACTTCTGGTGTTTGTTTCTCACAACTTTTACTGGCATGGGTACGGGCCTGGCCACGGTAAACAACTTAGCCCAAGTAGGCGAGTCCCTCGGTTACACCTCTTTTGAAACCAGTACTCTAGTCTCGTTATGGAGCATTTGGAACTTTATGGGCCGGTTTGGTGCAGGCTATGTCTCGGACCACTTTCTCCATAAAAAGAAATGGGCTCGGCCCGTGTTCATAGCCATCACTTTGGCACTTATGAGTGTTGGCCATTGTGTGATTGCTTCTGGTATGCCAGGAGCTCTTTATGTGGGTTCTGTTTTGGTGGGTGTGTTTTACGGATCACAGTGGTCGTTAATGCCAACGATTGCTTCTGAGGTTTTTGGTGTTTTGCATTTTGGGACGATATTTAATACCATTACGATTGCAGGCCCGATTGGATCATATGTTATGTCTGTGAGGGTGATTGGTTCTATTTACGATAGGGAAGCAGCTCGGGGAGGGACAGAGTACTGTACTGGAACTCACTGCTTTCAGTTATCGTTTCTTATTATGGCGTTTTGTACATTTGTAGGGTTTATGATTGCTATGGGATTGTTCATACGGACAAGAAGGTTGTATGAACAGATTGTACTTAGAAGAGATGGAAGATGTAGCTGAATTAATAAGTGTTGATTGTGTAGAAATAAATGAAGTGTTACTCTTGTTTGATATTATCTGTTGTAGTTGGTTTTTGACGTACGCAAACAAAACATTAAATCAAAATTTGCAACCCATAATAAGTTTTTATGGAGTAACAGACCAGGAAAACGAGTGCACATGATAAAGATTTTATGTTCATTTAGAATAATGAACGAACATTAACAAATAAATAGCATGTAATACTTACTATGTATGTATACCAATGTGTATATTCACAACTTTTTATAATATTTCTATGTATAAACGAACCAACATTAACAAACGTACTAAAAATTCAATATTATGTATATTTCTCTTAAATGTTTCTATGACAGAATATATTATTAATATATGTTATGTTTTTCCATGTAGGTTTTTTTATGTCTATTCACTTACTTTCATTTATCTTCTAAACAAAGTAATATGAAAAAAAAAACATATTTTCTTAACAAACAAACAAACTCATTTGCTAAAGTATTCCTGTTTATTTGAACAAGTTTGGTAAACATCGACACGAACAAACACTGTTCATGTTTGTTCAATTCGTTTACAACCCTGTTTCGAGTCATTCAAAATATTTTTTGCAATTTAGCCTTTCGGTTGGAGTGGTTCTTGTTTCGATCCAAACCAAATTGTTCCTTATGATTCTTTTTTATTAATATAATAAAAAGAAAAATCAAAATTGGCATGTCCTCCAAGTCCAACTGGGCAAATACCCTTTATATAAGTAAAGCCCAAAACGCGGGATCCAGTCCACAAGCGGCCTTTTTGATTGTAAATATATAAATAAATAATAAAGGGATTAAAAAGGAAAACAGAAAGCAAAAACCGAAGGTTCAGATCAAGGAAGGTTTTGAAGGAGAAAACACCCAAAACCAAAACCAACACACCCCTTTCTTCTTCTTCTACTTGCTCGTTAATCGAAGATATAATTTCACCCTAATTGTATACAGAGTTATTCAAAATGAAGACGACAAAGGGGGGCAAAGTCATGAACCCTACCGACGCTTATCGCAAGGAGCTTCGCAAGAAAGAATTGAAAAGAGTAACTCTTCCTTTTCAATTCTTTATGTCACAATTTTTCTGACGGTTGTTGCTTCTTATTCATGACCATGTTGATTGTAATCGAATTGTGCTCGCCTGTTATTGCCCTAATTTGACAACTTTAGGATAATGAAGCAAACATCATAGATTTAGATTGAGATTGTAGGAACAATACTAAGCTTTATATGCCTACTCGTGTTGAATTACTGTTTTGAATGAATAAATTCATCTTTGGTTAATTTAGGTTTAGTGTCTATTCATTAGGTAGGTAGGTAGGGGAGATGGTGTATTAAGGGGCTCCGGTGTTAAGATGCTCGCTTTCGTAGTTTATATATCAATTGTAATCCTTAATTGATAATTTGATATGCACCGGAAGAGGACAGAGGTCTAGAACAGCATGATAAACTAGTCTATAAGAGTAACCACTTTTATAGTGTGCTTATTGATTGCTGCAGCTGTATATTCTTTTTGGCCATTCAAGTGTTGAACGATTCGTAGTCCACATAGGTTTGAGGTTCCAGACTTCCAGCATACGGAAGTTAGGAATAGAAGCATCAATTTTTTTCTTACTTTCGTTTTGTATTTAGAACTTCGTGGTCTCTAGAGATGTGACGTGTTGGCGTTATATTATAGATTGACTTCTTACTATCTTTTTCTTTTGTTATTGGTGGCATGAGCCTGGTATATTTTTATGGTTTCCCTTTTTAACATGGATTTTGGTTTATACTTCTTGAATACAGAACAAAAAGGAAAGGAAGAAGGTAAGAGAGGTAGGGATACTGAAGAAGGATCCTGAAACCCTCAAGGAGCAAATTGACAAGTTGGAGGCAATGAGTAAGTTCTAAATGATCACGAATTTATTATTATTTAAGTAACTGTAGCATATTAATCAATCGATGTATTGGGTTAAATATTCGAATGTTGCTACTCTATTTAAGTGATACATGTTTATTAGTTATCGGATATTCGGATGTACACTCGAAGTACCACTGTACCAGTAAAGTGGCAAAATATGTGAAACAATATTAGCAAGTTGCTGGTTTAAATTTGGATGATGACATCAGGGTCTTACTAAAAATATCATTGACTAATATTTGGATTCCAAGAGTAATTGATAACAAGATCAAGGTGGTGTTTGGCTGTTGGCGTAAGTAGTTGAACTTTATAACGGGTTGAATCGTTCTGACCATGATTTTGACATGATAGTAGTTTCTTATGATAAAAAAAAGTAGTTACTGAGGTGTTTGTTGACCTGTTCGTTTTCTTCTTCTTCTTCCCCCATTTAAAATTGCGGTCTTTGCTTTTGTGCATAAGATGACAGCTTTTTAGTGGAAGGGCTAGTCCTTAAAGATGCCATGATTAAGTTTAGAAGAACTTATGTTTTAAACTTTTCATAGGTTTCTCATGGTGATATTTGCATGGTCTTTGAGGTATGCCTTCTTGATTATTTTGCTATCTATAGTTCCCTTTTGGCACCATGTATCCTACATATCAAGTTCCCTGCGCAGAAATTTTCATGCATTTATAATAAACTGGTTGCTTCCATGACGTGTCCTTTAGATAAGAAAAGCGTAAAAGTTACCATTTTCTAGAAAAGTCAACCCTAGTTTTGGATGTTAGATAGCTGAAGTGCTGAATAGTTTTTGCTTTCTGCATGTTCAACATTTTATAGTTAGGTTATTTTTTAAGTAGCCATTCTTTCTAGGTCCTTGCTGTTTGGAGGATTTTAAAGATTAAGATTTCATTTTGTATCTCAATGATTCTAATTACCTGATGATCAGTTTTCATCATTACAGCTAAAGTATAATTACTGTTTCTGAATCATTTCTTTAGCCTCCCTAAACATGCCAAATATATGATGGTGTTGTTACAACCTAGAGATATGTGGTAGGACCATAGGACACACTTTATCTTTTAGTAAATTGGATATACGATATCAATCCTGCCGTCGTACAGCTGACTGGAATTTGATAGCATTATTGCTATTTACCACCATTGTGGACTTGTAATACATTACAGGAATTGATAATAATATTTCTGCTGATGTGACTTGAAGTGTTATTTACATAAAGCAATTCATGAAACCTCAAATATGCCTGTTATTTGACGATGATGCAACCTAGAGATATATGCTGGGAGATCCTTTTTATTTGTGTATTACGGTATTACCTTTGTTTTGCACCTTCGGCTTAAAAGAACTTGATTATATGTTTTTCATGTTTCTGTTACTTTTCACTTTTTCAGTATATTATCGGTCACTCGTTTAAGACTCATGTTTGCTTGTTATTAATTGGTGCAGAGGCAGATGGCGCTTTGGACAAAGCCAGAAAGCATAAAAAAAGACAACTTGAAGACACACTGAATCTCGTTCTCAAGAAAAGGAAGGTAAAAGTCAAACTAGAAAAATTACAAAAATACATCCGTTTTAAAGTTTATATATAATTAAATATCTACTTAATGATTACATTACTTAGTGCTATATAAGTTGAACATAGTCTGCTTTACATATGTCAACAGGAATATGAAGAGAAAATGAAGGAAAAAGGCGAAGCCCCTGTTATGTTCAGGTTAATTTTGTCTAAATGTGATTTCAATTCTATTATAAGAATAAATATAACAAAATCTTGAACTTACTCAATACATATTTTATTGTTTAAAATTAACCCTGTAATTTGGTGTTGCAGTCACCTCGGCCCTCCTCGAAGACGGACCTCAGAGGAAGAAGAGAGAGCTAAGCACCCACAACCCGAGGTAAAATTTAACTTTATTCTAGTTGGTAAATCATATGCTGATCCCAGCAAAGTAATTTTATTTGTAGGATTCTGTTTACTATCATCCGCAATGGAACCCAACTGGTGCTCCGCCACCCGGAAAGCCGCCTATGTACAAGTCATCACTAGGGCCAATAATTCCTTTAGTGGAAGGTTCATCAAGCGGCGCTGGAGCAACTGAATCAGATGATGTTGATTCTTCCGTTCCACCACCACCACCACCGCCACCTTTGCCACAAACTGGCGGCGAATCAGAGTCTATAGAAGATGCTTCTCCTTTACCTGCATCTCTGCCTTTACCCCCACCGCCTCCGATGCCTGCCTCGTCAGATTCGGGCGCCATGTTGCCGCCACCTCCTCCCCCTCCTCCCATGCCACCTGGCACAGCGGGAACCGATAGGGAGAAAAGCCAGTCTTCAAAATCAGATGATACGGCATCTGTTAACCTTCCTCCACCGCCTCCGCCGCCAGGTTTGCCGCCAAAGTTGACCGGAAACCAATCTGAAGGTGGTTCAGAACCCAAGGACTTCTCTAAAATGGTTCCACCACCACCTCCTCCGAGGCAACCACCGCCAGTTCCAGGACCTGGAATGGTACGGGTTATGCCGCCAGAGGTGCTACCGCCAGGGATTGCTCGTTTCCCACCGCCGCCACCACCTACAGACATGCGTCCACCGCTAGGAATGCCTGGCCAACAACCTCCTCCTCTAGGAATGATGCCACCGCCAATGATGCCAAGGCCGCCGTTCGGACCTCCGCCAATGATGAGACCGCCACTTCCTCCCGGCCCCCCGCCTCATCTAATGGAGGAGTTTTATAGACCAACCGTACCTCAAAAACCTTCGTATGTCAAATCAGCTGCATCCACTGTTGTTAAGAGGCCTTTGGCTCAGCATACTCCACAACTAACTGCCATGGTAAATCTCAATACTTTCTTTTAAGATTTTTTTGTTTTTTTTGTTTTATAGTTGATCTCTTTTGGGTGTTACAGGTGCCAGCATCGGTACGGGTGAGGAGAGAGTCGGCTGCACCAAAGGCAAAACCAAAGCCATCTGTTTCGTCGGTATCAGTAGTTTCCCATCCAGCACCAACTCCAACTGTTCTGAAACCGCCAACCGTTAAACCACCATCCTCATCAGCAGCCAAGCCGACAAGTGTAGATGATTCTTACATGGCGTTCTTGGAGGATATGAAAGCTCTTGGTGCTCTTGACAACTGATAGGGGGGATTAAGAATGGCATGTGTAGATGAGATAACTTATGTGGTCCTGTCGGGGTGATTTTAGAGATTAGATGTATTTCTTGTTATCTCGTTAATCGCATTTCATTTTGTCATCTAAGGCTTTTCAACTGGTCCCTTGATTTTTACATTGTATGATGTCAGACGCCATGGCTAAACTTGAAGCTAGGATAAACAGATTTGTTTTTTCAGTCTTTTCTACATCAATGTGGCTTGATTGAAAATCAATGGTTTAACAAGCATGAAGACAAAACAACTTTTGCGAGTTTAATTGGTATAAACATTTTCATTTAGAATGACAAAGTCACCAGCTCGCTAAATCTTCTCCTAAATTCTTTGTATTTGACTATGTAGTGGTTTTTTAATTGTTCTATCTTTGTATTAGACTATGTGGTTGTTGTTTAATGGTGGGATACGTGGTTTAGAAACTGCTCTTTCTTAGAATCTAGGATCTTATTAACAAATACCTAATGACAATGTTTCATTTATATCTTTATAAAAGAGTTGCCAATCATTCAAATATCTAAAATGTGTGATGAAAGAAAGAGTACTAATTTTATGTCATAGATTATAGTCTATGGGGCTGTTTGTTTCAGTTGTTAATGAGCTCTTAATAGTTAAGACATCTTACCAGTTTAACACTTAATGGTTCAGACTTGTTTCTTTCGTGAGCAGATGTCTTAATGGTTTAGACATTTGACTCTGAATGGTTAAAACTTATTATCGGAATTGATAAGACATTTGCCTCTGAATGATTAAGCATTATACTGGTTTTTAATGGTTTAGACTTTTTATTGGTTCAGCACTTAATCATTCAGAATCTACCAAAAAACCCTGTATTTCATAACATATAATGTTACCTGCTACATATTTTCTACATACCAAATACCTAAAATAGGTGATGAAAAACACTAGATCTGTAAAATGTAAAAAATATATAATAATATAGAGTTAATTGCCATTTTCACCCCTGAGGTTTGGGCACATTTGCCATTTTCGTCCAAAATGACAGTTTGGTATTATTTAGCCCCACACGTTTGTCACTTTTTGCCATTTTCATCCAAATGCCTAACCTAGTCAGTTTATACCGTTAGATGGGGTATTTTTTGAAATTTGTTAATGGTAAGGGGGTAACTTGTAAATAATATGTAACAAATGAAATTTAAATATGATCATCAAAACCCATAAATCAAGATCATCTTCAAGAAGTATTACAGATTATACCGTAACAAATGATCTGTAAAGTTTATGTAACAAATGAAATATAAATATTTTCAAATAATCTGTAACAAATGAAATATAAATATTTTCATTTATAAGAAGTATTACAGATTATTTGCTATGATGTTCATCAAAACCCAGAAATCAAGATCATCTTCAAGAACATCGTCATCAAAACCCAGACATCGTTCATCTTCAAACATCATCATCAAAACCCAGAAAATCAAGAACATCACCTTCAAGAACATCTAAAACCCAGAAAATCCCAAATCAAGAAAGTCTGCAACAATCTACAAATCTGCAACAAGTGCAAATCTGTATACACATAAGCATTTCAATAACAGTCATTTTGCAAAATACATCAAGAAAGTCTAACTGATCGATTCATATATCCGAACTCATCGTACATTCAAACAACAAAAAAGTAACATGAATACCAGATTTACCTTTTTAGCAAAATAAGAAGCAGTATCACCCCATTTCTTATTCCCCCACGAACCCAAAACAGATCCTTGAGCAGAAACTGGCGGATTAACATCATCATCACCATCATCCACAGGAGGTCTATCATTCAACAAAAAGCTCGACCCTTGACCATACGACGAATCATTATCAACAACCCGATCCAATGTCATCTTGTTCAATTGAAAATCGAAACCCTAACCACCCGTCACCGTTAAATTCACCAAATCTTTGGTTAAAAAACGATCTAGCTCTCAATCACGTCATCTGTACCGCCGTTCATCACTCAACAACCACCAACCAACTCCACCAGCAACCGCCATTAGCATCATCTTCATCAGATCTGAGCGAAACCCTAGATTAGAAACATCCGGCTGCCGTAGTGAGAGAGAAAAACGGTGAGAAAGAGAGAGAGAGTGGTGGTGGTGGCCGGAGACTCCTCATCTGCCATCACCCTTCATGATCGCAGAAGAGAGAGAGAGAAGAGCGAGATATGGGTCGGATTTGCGATGGTTGTGCCGGAGTTGCAGGTTGTGCCGGAGATGGTGCCGGAGTTGTAGGTTGTTGATGGTCGTGGTGGTGGCGGCGTTTGTTGAGGGTGGGAGATGAGTGCAGATGTATGTATGTGTTGTGATATATCTATAACACATAAATTGCAAGTTACCCCCTTATATTTGAAAATTTTCAAAATTACCACATCAGACAAATATAAACTAACTAAAAAGGGTAGTTGCACGGTACCCCTGACCGCGGAAGGGATCTCCCTTCCCAGTTCACCACCCGACAAGGATCCCTGGCGGCAAATACCCATAACCATCAAAGAGGGGTAAGAAACATGTTTCAAACCCGAGACCTCGAGTGTCCTCGGTCCGGCTTAAAGCGGGTGTCGGTGGCCACCAAAGTGGCACTAATGGGAATTGAACTTGGGTCTCCATTGGAGAACCCAAGTCACTCCACCACTAGGCCATTTGTGGTGGTTAAATATAAACTAACTAGGTTAGGCATTTGGATGAAAATGGCAAAAAGTGACAAACGTGGGGGGCTAAATAATACCAAACTGTCATTTTGGACGAAAATGGCAAATGTGCCCAAACCTCAGGGGGCGAAAATGGCAATTAACTCAATAATATATTTAAAACAGTGTATGGTTTGGGCTTGTTAAATCATTTGAGCCCAGGCCCAAGCGTATAAACCCTAGAAATTATATTAGGGCATTACAAAACCAATCCGGTTTACACGTTTTGTGCCCCAGCAGCAGCCTTCTCCGCCCGAACTGCAATCCAAGCTGCTTAGGGTGAGGATCCACCCTACAATTCAACGTAAGCTTTCATTGTTTCTAATGTTCATCTCAGATTCTATTGCTTTTCCATAAATCCTTTAGCTTAAACCTAATTACTACCGTTACCGCATTTTGTGGATCATTTTTTTTTATTTTAGTTCTGATGTATTGGTTATGTGTGTGCGACTGTTGATTGTGGTTATTGTTTCAGTAATAAGATTTAGGTTTAGTTGTGGAGCCTCGAGTGAAGGACGGTTGAGCCTTAAGCTTTGTTCTTCTCATAGTGCTCCCTACATGAATTGCCTCACTTATTGAAAATGAAGAATCTATTTTTGTTTTCATTGAATTGTTTCAAGGCATATATGTAATTGTTGCTATCAAGATGTAACTTAGTCACGAGGATCATGAATTGTCTGTTTTCAGTGGCTTGTGTTTTGCATTATGTTGATGTATACTCTGCCTTTGCTGTAATCATTGATGAAAAGCCACTTGTCTTGCTAATGAATTTGTAGTAACTTCATACTCATAGCTTAATCTTATTAAATGAACAATTCAACATAGGTAGAGCATATAGTTATTTGAGTAAATTACGATTTTGGCTCCTGTGGTTATATCACTTTTACCCTTTTAGCCCAAAAAGGAATCTTTTAACATCTGAGCCTCCAACGTCTTTTTTTTTCTAACCCTTTTGGCCCCTAACACTAACCCCATCCATTTACTTTTAGGGGCCAAAAGGGTTAGAAAAAAAGACGTTGGGGGCTCAGATGTTAAAAGATTCCTTTTTGGGCTAAAAGGGTAAAAGTGATATAACCACATGGGCCAAAATCGTAATTTACTCTAGTTATTTTTTTATTAGAACGATGCATTTGTTGTTGTTTCAAACATTTGTTATTTACGATTCAGATTTTCAAGATGTATTCTTCAATGAAGAAGATCCAAAAGGACAAGGATGTTGAACCCACCGAGTTTGAGCAGAGTGTTGCTCAGGTAATAATTTGTTTTTGTCATTGGCATGGTTTATCATCTGTAGGGTTTAATATTTATTTGTATTTGTCATATCACTACAGGCATTGTTTGATTTGGAGAACACACACCAAGAGCTCAAGAGTGACTTGAAGGACTTGTACATCAACTCCGCAAAGTAAAGACTCGTCCTTTTCATTGTAAATTATTTATTTGTTCTTTATTATGTTGATGCTCATTTTTTGTGTTCTTTTTGCAGTCAAATTGACGTATCTGGAAACCGAAAGGCTGTTGTGGTTCATGTTCCATATAGATTGAGAAAACCTTTCCGCAAGATCCACACTAAGCTTGTTAGAGAGCTTGAGAAGAAGTTCAGTGGGAAGGATGTGGTTTTCATTGCCACCAGACGCATTGTTAGGCCCCCAAAGAAAGGTTCCGCAGTTCAGAGTCCCCGGTCCCGCACCCTTACTTCTGTCCATGATGCTATGCTTGAGGATGTGGTTCATCCTGCCGAGATTGTTGGCAAGCGTGTTCGATACAGACTTGATGGTTCCAAAATCATTAAGGTAGATGCGATTCAAATTGATATAATATATGTCAATGCCATCTGTGTATCTTTTTTTTTTATTGTGTTTCTATTATACTGACTGTGATTGTACCTTGTGCAGGTCTACTTGGACCCAAAGGCTCGGAATGACACCGAGTACAAGCTGGAGACATTCAGCGGTGTCTACAGGAAGCTTTCCGGTAAAGACGTTGTGTTTGAGTACCCCATGACAGACGCGTGAGCAATGTTACCTGCTATAGCTAGCTAGCCTTTGCTTTCGAATTGGTTTATGTTGAAAAATTGCAAATTTTAGTTATTTTCACCTTCTTAAATTTTGACTTATCACAATGTTTTTAAAACATTATATGGGTTAATTATCTTCTTTACATTGCACAAGATAGTTTTCTGGTGTTATAGGTAGGAATCTTTATTCATAAAACTTAGAAGTCAACACTTGTTTGTTCAACCAAGTTTAAGACATGTTTGTTCTTAGTGGGTTTCAATGTTTAAGTTTTGGTAGCTGGGTTTTCTTATTAATAAAACAAACCAAGTCCAACTATATTCATTTTATGTTTTATAAGATAAGGTTATATTCATGAACAAGAATTTTTATTGAGTTATGTGTTAATGAACAAGTTTAATGCTAAGTGCCCAGTTTGGTTCATGTTGTTTGGTATAGAGAATTAACCGATTTGGGTCTGGAATTGTATTGAATTGTGTTTCTCAAAAAATTAGGGATACAAGAACGGTAATACGGTATTTATATAGGACACCATATTATACATTTAGCCCATACACTATGACTCATTATTTACTTTCTGACACTCCCACTCAAGTTGAGTAGTGAGATCACCAATACTTAACTTGCTCAAAGAACTACTAAAGGCGTTCCCGTTGACGGCTTTTGTGAGAATATCTGCGAGTTGATCCTTTGACGAAACATACGGGAGTTCTATGATTCTTTCTTCCAACTTTTCTTTTATGAAATGTCGATCTACTTTCACGTGTTTTGTTCGATCATGTTGAACTGGGTTTTCTGAGATTTGTATTGCAGCTGTATTGTCACACATAACTTTACTGGGAACCTTTTGGGAAAAACCAATGTCTTCTAGCAGCTTCCTGATCCAAAGTACTTCGCTTAACCCTCGAGCTATACCTCTAAATTCCGCTTCTGCACTCGACAGAGCGACTACTTTCTGTTTTTTACTCCTCCAGGTAACGAGGTTTCCACCAACCAAAGAAAAGTATCCTGATGTTGATCTTCGGTTTCCCTTATCCCCTGCCCAGTCTGCGTCAGTATAGAGCTCAACATTTAAATGTCCATTTGTTTTGAACAACACTCCATGGCCTGCAGTTCCCTTGAGATATCTTAAAATTCTCTGAGCAGCTTCCATGTGGGCAACTTGAGGTTGATGCATGAACTGACTCACCACTCCAACAGCATAAGCTATATCTGGGCGAGTGTGAGAGAGATAAATTAACTTGCCCACCAACCGTTGATACCTTTCTTTGTCTGCAAGTTCTCCATTGAGTTCCATGTGAAGATTGTGATTCACCACCATTGGAGTATCTGCTGGTTTACAATCAATCAACCCAGTTTCTGCAAGGAGATCAAGGACATACTTCTTTTGGCAGATGAAAATCCCCCGTTTAGACTTGAGAACTTCTATCCCGAGGAAATACTTGAGATTCCCAAGGTCTTTCATTTCAAACTTTGAAAATAGATTTCTTCTCAGCCGTGCTATTTCTTCTATATCATCTCCGGTAATGATCATGTCGTTTACATATATGATTAAGCAAGTTACAAGGCCGTTTCTTCTCTTGAGGAACAGAGTATGATCAACGTTACTTTGGTGATACCCATACTCTTTCATGGCCAAAGTGAACTTTCCAAACCATGCCCGAGGGGACTGTTTTAGCCCATAAAGGGACTTTTTCAACCGACAAACTTCCCCTTCTTTAAAACCCCCTGAAAAACCTAGAGGTGCTTCCATGTAGACTTCTTCTGTTAGGTCTCCATGGAGAAAGGCATTTGTAACATCAAACTGGTGAAGAGGCCACTCCTTATTAGCTGCTACGGAAAAGAGAACTCTAATGGTATCCATTTTTGCAACCGGAGAAAATGTCTTAGAGTAATCGATCCCATACGTCTGAGTGTAACCCTTGGCTACAAGACGAGCTTTGTATCGCCCAATGGAACCATCTGGTTTATATTTGATTGAATACACCCATCGACATCCAACTGTTTTCCTTCCTTCAGGAAGAATGCACTTCTCCCATGTATTGTTTTTCATAAGAGCACGCATCTCCACTTCCATTGCTTCTTCCCAGTTCTTCTTACCTTGAGCTTCCTTTACGGAATTAGGTATTTGTTCAGAGTATAGTGAAGTAACAAATGCTTTCGCACTGTTAGATAAGTTCCCATTGACCATATTAACTACAGGATACCTTGAATTTCTGGTTTCCCTCTCTGGTGAGTACCGTTTTGGAGGGACCCCTCTATTGGCTCTAGGAGGGAGAGGGTATTTTCCGGTTGTCTCTGCCGCAACAGGTTCCACACGTTCAACGACTGGTTCGACTTCTTCCAAATCTGGTTCAACCTGTTCCACATCTGGTTCAACATGTGGAGTTGGTTCCGTTGTTGTCGGTTCTATGTGTTCCCCTGTTGTCCCATGATTATAAAACTCAGGATCCTCAGTATTTCTTACCTCAGGTATCACGTTGGATGGACTTTCTTCAGTGGTACTGTAATCCGCAGATAGTGTGGCTATGTTTAAAGGACTCGCAGTACTGTGATGATTTTCTATTGTTACTTCTTCAGATGAGGGAAATTGGGTTTTGCCAACTCAGAGTGTCTATACACTTATTCTCCCCCTGACCACTGAGTTGGGTGTTATAAAAGTATTTTGTTTCAAGAAAGTCAACATTCATTGTGGTGAACATTTGACGAGTTTTTGGATTATAACATCGGTAACCTATTTGATCGATCCCATAGCCGACAAATACACATTTCTCAGCACATGGGCCGAGCTTGTTTCGGTTGGTTTTGGGTATGTGAACAAAAGCTGTACACCCGAAGATTCGAGGTTCAAGTGTAAGAGGATGGGGAATACTGGCAGACTTAGATAGACAATCTAAGGGAGTCTTAAATTTAAGAGCTTTTGTAGGGAGCCGATTTAGGAGATACACGGAGGTTGTAACCGCCTCCGGCCAGAAAGATTTAGGTACCTGTGATTCAATCAAGAGAGCTCGAGTCATTTCAAGAATAATACGGTTTTTCCGTTCGGAAACACCGTTTTGTTCGGGGGTATGAGCACAAGAAGTTTGATGAATTAAATCCTTTTGTTTTAAAGAATTGTTTCATGGATGTATTGACAAATTCCCCCCCATTGTCAGATCGAAGGATTTGGATTTGGATTTGAGTTTGAATCATAGCATAAAACGTGATAAATTTCTCATAAACTTCGGCTTTGTGTTTTAAAAAATATACCCATGTCATGCGAGTGCAATCATCCACGAATAGTAGGAAGTACCGAAGACCCTGCCCCCCCCCCCCCCCATAACAGGAGCAGGACCCCACACATCAGAATGGATTAAGGAGAAAGGTAAAACAACTTTCGTGTTGCTTGGTTTAAATGGTTGTCGATGGCTTTTGGCACGAAAACAGGTTTCACAATCCATTTTACCATTCGAGGGAAAGAGTTTTGGAAACAAAAGACGTGAATAACCAGCGGATGGGTGCCCCAAACGTCTATGCCATAGCCAGGCTTCCCGATTTTCAGTTCCATGTGCCAACATCACAGTACCCTGTTGAGCCACTTCATCCACGTAGTACAATCCTTGGCGCTCAGTACCACGTCAAATAATCACACCCGTCCTGATATCTTGTAGGATGCAGAAAGTAGGGTGCATTAGTACCGTGCAATTCAATTCTTTGGTAATATGACTAATTGAGAGTAATTTGTGTGATAATGACGGAACATAGAGACAATTTGGTAATTTCATAGTTGGTGAAATTTCAATTACTCCTCCTCCTTTCACTTGCATTATTCCGTTGTTTGTTGTATGGATCTGAGTTTTTTTAGGTTGGGTCGTTGAACATATGTCTAATGGTTCAAACGTCATGGTGTCGGTGGCACCAGAATCAAATATCCATGAATTGTTTTTTTCATGATTGATCTCCATTTTTTTAACGTTGTCCCGACACTGCTATTAAGTAACCAACTAAACCGGCGAATTTATTAATTTCGCTGGATACTTGAACTCGCGTTCAAGAATTTCGTTCGGAATATCGTCGCTAGGTAGCGAAGGTACTTTACAGGCGAATTTATTAAATACACCGGTAACTTGAACTCGCGTTCAAGATTTTAAAAAAACCGCAAATTCGCAAAAAAGGAACTCCGCAGTAGGAACTTCGCAGCGAAATTATCTAAAAGAACCAACAGCGGCGAAATTAGCAAATAGCGAAATTGATCGAGATTGGCGACTAGGAACTCCGCAACCGACGACGTAATTATCAAAAAAGGAAATAGCGAAATTGGAGTTTAGTGAAAAAGGAATGTACTAGATTCCAAAAATTGAAATTGATTGGAAAGTTATGTCGGTAAAGTTATGTCGGTAGCGGAATTGAAATTGATTGGACAATTTCAAAAATTGATTGGAACAATGGTTTGCTGGTTTCGCCGGAAGTGGGTGTATCAACTGAACTGGTTTTGCGGTTGAACACGACAATCGAACGAAAAACTGATTTTGGTTTGATTTTGCGGTTTTGCGATTGAACACGACAGATTGAGGATTGGTTTTGGTTTTGCGATTGAACACGACAGATTGAGGTTGAGGATAAGATGAGCGAATCGGTTTTACGAATCGGGAACCTGCTCTGATACCATGTTGTTTGGTATAGAGAATGAACCGATTTGGGTCTGGAATTGTATTGAATTGTGTTTCTAAAAAAATTAGGGATACAAGAACGGTGTTTATATAGGACACCATATTATACATTTAGCCCCTATACTATGACTCATTGTTTACTTTCTGACAGTTCATTTACAGCTCTAATTACAAATCTTGCACGTATATTATAGCGCCATGAAGTATGAACAAACATATGTGATTCACTATAATCACGATCACAAAAGAACATATACAAAAAAAAAAGTTAAAGCAAAGCCAAAAGTTGGCATGATACGCATAAACATAATAATAAATGAATGTAAACGTTCATGATTTAACAAATACGCCTTTTGTTTATGTTCGTTCATTTGTTAAATGAAAGAACGCAAACAAACTCCCCGCCAAACAGCTCACAAACGTTTTGTTTAAAATGTTCGGTTTGTTTACACCCTTGTCATTTCAATATGGGTTGATGGATTGAGTTGGGTGTACAAAAAGTTTTGTGCTCAAACATTATCTTCATGTTGCACTTTGTCACTATGGCTGTTATCACCTTTTTAAAAGGCTAGAGCACGACTACGTATATAATATCCAGTTTGAGGTCCTTTTAATGACTTCAAAACTAAATCATGTGCGTGTTATATATACAAAATTGGTAGTCTATGATGTATTTTTATAATACACTAGGTTATCATCCGGGACTGCTTCCCGGGTTGTTTATTTTTCTTAGTTAATAATGATGGTTTTTAATTAAAATGTAACATATTATTTCATTAACCTTCTACACGACATTGATTATTACCTTGTGAATCCCACCCTCGCTACATGTCGAGCAATGCCCCCAACCCAAGCCACTCCGCACCCCATAGTCTAATGCTTTATCACTCATTTGTACAAACTGCAGAAGAGAGTGTCTGGCTCCCTGCATTTGACCAGATGATATATTCCAATTTATTGACCAAAAAATCATAAAGATCGTTATCTTTAGGGAAATCCTTTAATTTTTTACTTAATTTTTTGTTTTTCTTTATTGTCAGTCTAATATAATCCATAAGTTGAATACTTGAGCCCTAATAGTGTCTATTAGGAAAAGACTTATTGAATTCAAAAGATCACAAATCAAGAACTGTAATATAAATAATATGAATGGATAACATAATATTTAAAGCTGCAAAACCCAAACAAAAATAACCAAACATGCTAACTGTGTGTCACACTCCGATATTTCCACATATTACCGGTGGGCCCGGCGGGGAGTATCGTGACGTAGTTGATATCATCATAGTCAATACACATAATATCATAGCACAACGGAAGTCTTGGTGAATAAACTATTACAAACCATATTGTCTGAGTGTTCGAGTTTATGAATGTACAGACTGGAATGTAATAAGATCCACAGGCGGATCATAAATGTACAATGAAACAAAAATAACAGACTACGGGCATCTTATGGATTTGCAAGATCCTCTATTGATACCCTATAGCTCCAGCCTATTTCGAGAGGTACCTGTCAAATCAGTCTTTAAGAAAATACGTCAGTTTACACTGGTAAATACAATTAACTGACTCATTTTGAAAATATTTAAGAAAATTGATTTAAGTGCACATGGCACAAACCTTTTATAAATTGGGACAATTATTTGAATATAATCTTGTATACAGATTTACATGTTTGTCTTACAATTGGGGCCGGTTGGAAGCCGGTCATGATTAACCGACTCACCACTTATAGAACCCACAAAGGAGTTATCCCCAACATGTGGGTTTATATATATTATTTTAGCATTTGCATCTGTCAGGTGTATGCCTACACCCCGTGCATAGGTCGTGGCCATTTTCAATGAAATGAGCCGAGGATATCCAGGACACGGTCAGTTTAACCCCCAATGTTTATGTTATCAAACAAGACATATTAAAACGGGTTATGCAAATTTATTAATCACAATCCGATTAAATGATTTCATACCCGACCAAGTGGTATTATTATAATACCATATCCCAAGCCCGTATAAGGGAAAATAAGTTAAAAGTATTTACCTGATGCTAGCAGTAAAATCCTAAAGCTTTTTTGAAGGCACCTTCTACCTGAAGCTATTTAATCTGTATAGAAGGTTTATTAACCTATTAGGATGCTAACGGGTCTTTAATTAGTCAAGGACTTAGACCGGCTAGCTAGAAAGAAACCTTACGGTTCTAAACGCTATATTAAACGGAGACCGGAATAGAATGTGATTTAGACCCAACAAGCTTGGATACTTGTATAATGTGGGTAGACTAAACACATTCTGGAATTTGAGGATTTATTGAAAATGTTTGACCTGTTTCTACTATTTTATGTAAACTAGTCACATAAGCCGATCCGAACGTGTAAACGCGTAACGGGTGACCAAATAAATTATATACAAATCTGGATATAAATCTGTTCAAAGCTGCAATCCTGCCTGTTAGCCTTTGGACATCCTTAGCATTGGCCGGAGATTTGATATTCACTAAGGCTTTGATTTGTTCCGGGCTAGCTTCAATGCCTCTCTTGGTCACCATGTATCCTAAGAATTTGCCTGCTTTAACACCAAAGTGACATTTTGAAGGATTAAGTTTCATGTTATATTTGTCAAGGATATCGAATGCTTCCTCCAAGTCCCTTAGGTGATCCTCAGCTTTTATGGATTTTACCACCATATCATCTATGTAAACCTCCATAGTTTGTCCAATCTGATCCTTGAACATCATATTCACCAGCCTTTGATATGTTGCACCTGCATTCCTTAATCCAAACGGCATAGCAATATAACAATATATACCGGTTGGAGTCATAAAGGCCGTATCCTCTTGATCAGATGGTTCCATCTGAATTTGTTGAAATCCAGATGAAGCATCCATAAAAGTCAACAGTTCATGACCCGCCGTTGCATCCACCATGGAGTCAATGTGGGGTAATGGGAAAGGATCCTTAGGACATGCCTTATTTAAATCTATGAAATCGACACATACCCTCCACTTTCCATTTTTCTTTTGAACAACAACCACATTGGCCAACCATCTTGGATACTTGACCTCTCTAATCATACCTGCCCGGAGCAATTTCTCTACCTCTTCCTGGATAATGGCATTTCTTTCCGGTGCAAACTTCCTCCTTTTTGATGGATTGGTTTGAATGACCTGTCGATGCCAAGTTTATGAGTGATAATATCCTTAGATATACCTGTCATATCCTCATGCTTCCATGCAAATGTAGTTTTCCTCCTTTTGAGGAAGGATACGAGGTCTTCTTTCATTTTGCCAAGGATCCCTGATCCGATATAGATTTTGGATTCAGGATCATGAGGATCCATGAGGATTTCTACCACATCCTGCTCTCTTGCCTCCAAGACATCCCTTGGAGGATACTTTGATTGCTATTGCTCCCTTGACTTCGAGGCTGGTTTCATCGATGAAGTATAGCAATTCTTAGCCTCCTGCTGATCACTATCAATCTTGACTATTCCCCAAGGACTAGGGAGCTTCACACATTGATGGTAAGTAGATGGAACTGCCTTCATATCGTGTATCCAGGGCCTGCCAAGGATAACATTACAACAAGATAAACAGTCAATAACACAAAATTTTTGATAAGAGTGTAGGCCTTCGATGTATATTGGGAGCTTAATGTCCCCCAGGGTATTCTTAGTTTCGCCACTAAATCCTACGAGCACGGAGGATCTTGGTATGATATCTGATTCAGGGATACCCATCTTCTTTAGAACATCAAGCTGGATAATGTTCACTGAGCTTCCTCCGTCTATAAGGATCCTGCGGACAAAATGGTTAGAAATGAAAAGAGTAATAACTAAACCATCGTGATGAGGATCCTAGATATCAACACGATCATCCTCATCAAAGGTTATGACTTTTCCTTCGGAGACACTTGATGTTCGAATGGGTCTTTCTCCACTATCCATCTTAGTTTCCTTTGCATGCCTTTTAGCTGCTGAGAAGGATGTGCCACAAATGTCTGATCCTCCAGAAATAAAGTTTATTACTTGTGCATCTGCTGGAGGGGCCGGAGCTTTCTCAGGGATCCTTTCAGGATCCTGAGTCCTTGACTTTTTTCTACCTAACAATTCTTTTAGATGCCCCTTGCTCAACAAGTATCCAATTTCCTTTCTTAGTGCAATGCATTCTTCTGTGAGATGCCCAAAATCTTCATGGTATGCACACCATTTTGATTTATCTTTGGTTGCAGCTGGTCTATCATTTTTTCTGGGCCATCTAGCTTTATCACCTAAATTCTGCATCGCAAGGATTAGTTCATTGTTATCAACGGAAAAACAATATTCAGAGATTGGAGGATAATCCTCATCATCCTCTTCTTGTTCAACAGCATGCACACTCTGGTTATCAGATCTATTATAGGATCTGAACTTGTTCTTGAATGAGGATCCTTGCTTCTCTTGCTTTGAGGATCCTGCTAACCTCTCCTGGATCCTTTTGTCATCCTCTAGCCGGATGAACCTAAGGGCCCGAGTTCTTACCTCATCTAGATTCCTGCATGGTGTCATTACAAGATCATCATAGAATAACGAATCCCTAAGCAATCCCATTTTAAAGGCTTCAACAGCCGTAGCTATATCCAGGTTAGGAATGTCTAAGGATTCTTTACTAAATTTGGTAATGTAATCCCTTAATGATTCATTATGACCTTGGGTTATCCTATACATATCACTAGTTAATCGTTCAAATTTTCTACTACAAGAAAACTGATTATTAAATAGGTTAACTAGATTAGCAAATGAGGTAATAGAGTAGGGGGAAGACTTAGCAGCCATTTGAGAGCTGATCCAGTAAGAGTGGATCCGAATCCCTTGCACAGGCATGCTTCCTTTAACCTTTCTGAGATTGGATTGATCTTCATCCTTTCCCTGTATTGAGCTATGTGTTCCTCAGGATCCGTTGAACCATCATACAACTTCATGGTTGGTACATGGAACCTCTTGGGTATCTCAGCAACACAGATTGGTGGTGCAAAACGAGATATTTTATGGCTTCCATCTGCAATCTCTAGGATAGGTTTGACTACTCCTGGAACACTTGATATCATATCCTTTAACTTTTGCAATTCTCTGGCCATGGCATGATTGATACCTGGATCCTGCATTAGGCCATGGTTAGTAGTATAAGAATTATTAAAAGTGTTACCTCCCATTGGATTCAAATTAGGAAGAATGGATGTTAATCCATATTGTTAAAAATAGTTTTGACTCATACTAGGTGCTAAAAACGCTTAAAAGTCGGTTTAAAGGGGTATTCGGGTTAAAATAGGAAATCTGAGTTTTTGATCAGTTTATAAAGTTCAAAATACTTTATTTATCATATGAAATCAGTAGCAAAAGGTTTGACACTAAAAAGTTATGTAAAACTCATTTTATGCATGAAAAGGGTAAAACCGACATTTACCGAAATCAAGCTATAAACCTATGTTATGCTCAGCCTAAAAATAATTAAAAATCTTTACAAATCCCAAAATATTATTTTACATCAGTAGGTACAAATTTTAGTGCTAAAAATCGGGTTTAGATAGGCTTCATACTAATTACGCCATTTAAATACTAAAAAGCTTCTTAATTACGCTATTGAACATAACTCCTATTCTAGACCTTCAATTGATGTCAAATTTTTAGGACATGTCTAAATATCAGTAGCAAAGGTGTTAGTCCAATCATATTGTTAAAAATCTCAGTTGTATGTAAAAAGGGCGTTTATGGCATTATTAAGCATAATTACGATCAAGTGCATATAATTCAAACCACTAGGTACCATGCAATATAACTCCAGGAGGTTATACTACTAAGTAATGTGGTTCTAATGGAAGCTTAAAACATGGAAGAATTAAGCTTGAACGGGTCAGAACTGAAAGTCAAAGCAAAAGTCAAGCTTTTGCGACTTTCGGTTATAAACAGACCTTAGACTATTAATTGCCGGGTTAGGACTGATAAAACATGTTTTAATATTGATTACCAAGTCATTAGGATGTTAAAATATAATTTAGAACCTTTGTTTTATTAATTAGAATCATTTTTGTAATTTCTGTCCAGTTTGACTTTTTGTCAAACTACTTTGACCCGACAATTGACCAGTCAAACGAGATAATTAGGAGATGCCCTTTTTAAGGGTTAATCACCTACACTAATGTGGTCTTATAACTATTTTGGTCAAAAAATCTGATGAGGATAATGCAACCAAACTCTTAGTTACGGGGAATGATGCTTGAAATGAGGAACAATGATAAGGATCACTTCAGTGTAAATTGCATAAACGACACAAGGATTTATACGAGGAAAAAGCCCTTGATCTTTAGAAGATCTCCGGCATAAAAAACCTCGGGTGATGGAAACTACCGATCACCAAGCTCAAATAAATCAGTAAATGTTTACAACTTCGGATAGTAACGAGCTAGGTACAAGGATCACTATGGTGAAATGTGTAAAGGTGTGCGAAAACTGTTCAGTGTTTGCCGAAAGCTTCAAGAGTGCAATTGTACGAGAGTGTGTGTAGCTGAAAATGGCTAAGTGTTCTCATTACTAGCTCGTCACCCCTTTAAAAATAGAAGTTAACTATGCTAACAAACTATCCGACTTTTGTGCCATGCTCCCACGTTCTCCACAACGTCCATTTCCAGTCAAACGTGTGCGAAATACCCGTGGAATATTCCATAGTAACGTTGCCAAGACCAAGTCAAGCTTATTACTCCTGCAAAACAATATGAAACACAAATAAACAATCGTTAGTATGAGGATCCTTAAGGTGATCCATGATCCTGATCCTGAAGCTCTTCTGAGGATCACTATCTGTCACAGAAGTAAGGATCATTAATTAGGATAACAAGTAAGGATCACTAATTGTTAGAAAATCCTCCCCTAACAATAACCACTTTCAATTTGATCAGTGGTTAAGCCACATGCAATTAAAACGAAAGTCAGACTAATTTTACGATAAGTTTGACTTTAGAGTAATTAAGCTAAATTAAACAACTAAACAAGAAATCAGAAGCTTACTTAAGGTCCTAGCAAACTTTTCTACACTTGATAATCCTCTTCTTACTGATGGAAGCTCCAGAACAAGTCCCTCAAGTGAATTGGTTGCAAATGTGTTTATGAACACAAGAGTGAACTCCTTTATATAGCAAAGTCCATGCTTCTTGATCAATTCCAGGTGTTATTGGAGGCCCTGGGATCACCCCAGGTGTCCTATCTAATGTATTTAACCGACTTATAGCTCATAGGCTCGTTACAAACTAGGCTAAGGCGGTGTAACAGGCAAAACCCGCACCTGGCACAACTTTTCTGATCTGGGCATGCTGAGGCGGGCCGCGTAAGACTTAGGGGAGTCTTACGCGGGCCGCTTGGACCGGCTGAACTGGCAAAATAAGTTTGAAAGCTGGCAGTTTCAGTCCTTGCTCGTTTTTTATCCTTTTTAACTTTATTTTTGGCTATAGAGACCCTTGTAGTTAATTTCTTGAGGCCCAAGGATGTACAAACAAACTTCGTTAGGCTCGGATTCGTTAATTATCTCTATGAAAGCAAGTTTCCTTAAATTGACACTTTTGGCCCAAAGTCTTGAAAACATGCTTAATGATATCGAAACCACGTGAAATTTATACCACTTAGAGGACCCGGGGTGGTCCGTGTTCGGCCCCCCATCACGCGTGCAACATGAATGTACACCGCCGCCACCCACTAGTTCAACGCGTGTTCTTTAGAACGCGTTGAATGGAGCACGCGTTGAACACTTCAAAAATCCGACCGTTGCTTGATTTGCCCGTTTGGTTTTGAACATTGTGTTTAATAAAAAAAAAAACCCTTTAAAACCTTCTATATAAACTTCACAATTTTTATACCATTTCACCCACACCAAATCACAAACACATTCTATCACATATTTCACAAATGGATTTTCCTACGGATTCGACGTTTCCGATGGACAGTGATAGCGAATCGTCTTCCGACAATGAAATGCTTAAATATTTTGTGTCGGTCTATAACGAACTTGAATCAAGTTCGTCCCGCCCAAAGAAGAAGATGGTGAATCGTGATCGTATACATGCCAACGAAGTGTTAATGAACGATTATTTTGTGGAGAATCCAATCTACAATGCCGAAACGTTTAGAGATCGGTTTCGTTTACCAAAAGAATTATTCTTAAAGATTGTTGGAGACATCGAAGCAACTGAAGAATGGTTTCAAGAAAGTTACGACGCGAGGGGCAAACCAAGTTTCACGCCGATACAAAAATGCACGTCCGCCATTCGCCAACTAGCGACAGGTAACCCTCCCGATCAATATGATGAATACCTAGCTATGTCGGACAGAACTTCACGTGAATGTCTGCAATTTTTTGTAACGCGGTCATAAAATTGTATGGTGAAGAGTTTTTACGTAAACCGACGAGACACGACATCTCACGTATTTACGCCGCACATGAGGCTAGATGGAATTTTCCTGGGATGCTCGGTAGCATCGATTGTACACATATCGAGTGGAGAAATTGTCCAAGAGAGTTACGAGGGGCGTATGTTAGGGGTGACATCAAGAGACCAACCATCATACTAGAAGCGGTGGCGTCGAATGATTTATGGATTTGGCATTCGTATTTCGGTGTTCCAGGTTCAAACAACGACATCAATGTTTTGCACACGTCGACGTTGTTCCAAACAGTAACGGATGGTACCGCACCCGTCTGTCCATTCTATGTTAATGGACGATATTACAGACGAGGCTTTTTTCTTGTGGATGGTATCTACCCACCATGGTCTGTTTTTGTGAAAGCTCCTTCGTTTCCTGTCGAGGCTAAAGAAAAGGCGTTCAAGAAGTTGCAAGAATCGGCAAGAAAAGATGTTGAGAGGGCTTTTGGTGTTTTAAAGGGTAGATGGGGCATTCTAAGCCGACCGGTTCGTGCGATGAACAAGAACTCGATACATAGTATAGTGTATGCATGTATCATTTTGCACAATATGTTAATCAAACAAGACGGACGTGCAATATCTCCAGATTGGGTGCCGGATCCTCCCACACAAGTTCACGTTCCCGAAAATATCCAACTACAGTTGCGTGATGAAGAAACTCACTTTCGGTTGAGATTCGATTTAATCGAACTAGTAGGTTCTTTAGGTTTGGAATTTCCTAGTTCGGACGAGGAGTAGAGTATCTTTATGTATTTTTTTTTAATTGTAGTCTAAAATATTGAACTAGTATGTTTTAATTTAATTGAAATTTATAATTTATAATTTTTTTATTAAAAACAGCTTTGAAAAACCTTTTAAAAAAACAGTTTACTTTAAAAAAAAAAACAGTTTACTTTAAAAAAAAAACAGTTTACTTTTTGAAAAAAACAGAATTAAAAAAAAACAGAATTTAAAAAAACAGAATTAAAAAAAAAACAGAATTTATAATTAAAAAATCAAAAATCAAAAAATTAGTGAGTGATGGAATTTGTACAAGTGATGACCATTTCCAGCAAAAAAAGGGTGTGAGTGATAGAAATAATGGTTGATGACATGGCAGAACCTGATTGGATGTTGTCGGTGATGGAATTGGGTGTGAGTGATTCCACCCCTACCCCTCTTATTCTTAAGCGTATATTTGAATGTTTCGAAGCCTCGGTTTCGTTAAAAGGTCACTCAGAGGTCAGAATCGACATGTTGACACGTTTAACCCTTATAATTAATAATCTTTCGATTATTTTTATAAACGACTTCTCATATCAATTCATTCACTCGTTTAATAGTATATTCATCATGTAAGGTCATTCAGAGGCACAAGTTTGGCATGTTGACACTTTGAGTCCCTGTGGTTTCATAGTTTCACTATTCGACAACCTTGGTCCTTCAAACTCAATCTTTCACATGTCTAGAGTTTAAGACACGTGTCTATACATAATTGGACACGTTTTTACGTGGTGTTACATCGTGTTGGCTTGCTTACGACGCTAACCCATTTAGCCTTAACACTAACCCTTTTATTAGAACAATTTGACACATTTCCTTTTTAGCTAATTATGTATTTACACGTTTGACCCATTAAAAAGAAGAAAAAATCCCGAACCCAATCATAAGTAAATCAATTAAAACTGCTTGGATATCATTGCTGATGAGATCAATGGCAGCCTCCAATAATTTATTGAGTTATATAATCTTCCTGAAATATAACCACAAAACCAATAAAAATTAAAACCAAATCAGGTCTGACACATAACGTTATTTTTCCAAAATCCAAAGTTATGTTTCATACAAGCTAGTCTATTTTACCAACCTAAGATGCCAGTATAAAAACCTTAACATTTACTTCCATGCCCGTCTTGCCCAATTCTTTGATGGAAGGCAATACACGGAATGGAAGGGATACACCCTCAGTTGTACGATATCTGTCATTCAAGTTTTTTACTTATCAACATATACATATCCACCTTTTTTTTCAAAGAGAAGTATAAAAATAAAAAAACGTATGGACCAGGCATCAAACCTAAATAACATTTTATTTATTTATTTATTTTTAAAAGCTCTAAATTTCATATCACCTCATTTGATGGTGAAAAAAATTACATACACTTCACTCAAATCTAAAGACTTGTTTACATCACAAATATACAACCAAGTGTCATTATAAAAACAAAATAACATGCTGATTAAAGATCATCATAGAGTATTCGGTAGTCTTCCACCTTCCACACCACTGCTGCCTCATATCTTTTTTTCACATGCTATCCATTCATATACATAATCTTACTTCACCTTCTTGCATATGGTATCATGTTTTTAGTGAAAGATCCTACCAGCAGAAATAACCGACCCAAAACCATGATCAAGTGATTCATCTTTATTCATAACTATAACAATCTTGATTCCTAGACCATGATTTCTTAGCCCCTTTTCAACATCCAAATTCATGGGTTGCAACCCATCTCTAGCTAAGTCATAATCAAATTATTAGAGGCGGTTATCTGGCAACTTCATAACATTTGAAAAGTGCTGGGTCGCGTTATATGTTGTAGTTTTGTTAACAACAAAAGTTCAGCTACCTTTTATTCTTGATGCGACCATACTTATTAAAAACACATAACTGTGAATATGGACGGCTTAATATGAAAAATGGGAAATTTTTCAGTAAACATAGAAAAGATGAAAGAATTGTACGTAGATTGAAAAAGGGATGAAGAAATAGCATGCCTGATTATCATGATTGTCTTCAAAGTTCAAATAGCATCGAAGGATTGCTGACAGCGTTAGGGATTTGAAAGAGAGAAGATGATGCGGGCGGGTAGGGTAAACGAGTAATTTACTTATTGATTTAATTAATTGATAACCTTCCATAACCGCCACCTTTAATTATAGGAATACGAATTAAGAATTAATCTATGAATTTGTGTCATCTCGTTCATCAATTATTAATTCTGAAGATCGCAGAATGAAAATTTATAGAGTGTTATATAGCGATGGATGCAGAATGAAGGTTTTTATATAACACTACAAATAGCATATAACACCATATAACCCTTTTATGACTCTATATAACACTACAACATTATATATAACACTGCAACCACCATTCAGAATTGTATAGTGTTATATATTTTTATATAGTGTTACATAGTGTTATATGGTGTTATATAGTGTTTTTGGTGTTATATAGTGTTATATGATGGATGTATAGTGTTATATAGTGTTATATGGTGTTATAGTGTTATATTTTTCTAATAGCATGTCTATGACTATGATAAATGTATAGTGTTATATATTGTTATATAGTGTTATATGGTGTTACATAGTGTTATACGGTGTTATATGGTGTTATATAGTGTTATATGATGGATGTATAGTGTTATATATTTCTTGTAGCAGTTACATATTTCTGGATTTTTTAAAATGTCTGGATTTTAGAATAAGTTTAAAATTGAATCGCTAGAATTTAGGAGATGTTACCTAATTTGAAACATATACAAAGACACTATTACCACCAAATTGGTCCCTATTAATCTCAACCATTAGATCAAAGATCTAATGGTTTAAAACACTTCTCAAACTTCAGACACTTCGTACACTATCCCTACCCTATATATAGATATTTAAAAAAAATAACTCAACTAATTTCTATGTTTTTACGAAAAGTTACATTGATATAAATTCTAATAATGGATTTTACACAGAAAAGTACAAATTATTGCACGATCACAACTAGGGCTGAAACGAACCAAACGTTCGGCGAACAGTTCGTGAACCGTTCGGCGAACAGTTTGTGAACCGTTCAGCGGGAAGTTCGTTTGTGTTCGTTCGTTTATTAAACAAACGAACACAAACAAGAAATTTCGTTCGTTTAGTTAAATGAACAAACATGAACAGAGATCGCGTTCGTTCGTTTATGTTCGTGAACGTTCGGTAACGTGTTCGCATGTATTTGATAGTTCATTAGTGTTTTTAGTTTTTATATTTATTTGAATATATCAGAGGCCGGTTATCATACAATATGCCTAATCGTACAATACGTACGCTATAACCACGGCCGTCGGATCATCTCATTTAAACCGCGTGTTTAAGTATTAAATTAATCAAATAAACATATATATATATATGAAACCGCCAAGGTTAAAATCGTCCATTAAGAAATAAAAAACTGGTAATCAGCAAACAAAACCTCAATCATAACGTAAGATTCTTAATAAAAAACGTAATCGAAAAAATATAACAATTACTCAAAAAACGATCGATTCCTAATCACCATATCCTTATTTGAATTGAAGTTCTGGTGAATTTGGAAATTCAGAACTGAAACAAATCGATGGACCGACTATCGAAGAAGATGATGCAGGGTGAAAAAAAAGAAAGGGTGTGT
>CM060404.1:74590150-74633629 GCA_030545235.1 Helianthus tuberosus
ATGCTCAACAAAGACCTTGTATCCATAAAGCCCCAAACTTTAAAACCCTTGATTTTTTTTAAGACAGAACCAGCAAAGAACACACATTTTCAAGAATAACATTTGTAAGAACAAAAGGAGGAAATAAGCTTATAACTTGTTAAAACACTCACCCATAACTAACCCTGAAGATTAACGGTGGAACCTAGCCGACTTCATCGGAGCACCAATTCATGTCACTGAGGTTGTGGTTGTTCAAGATCACCTTCAAGTCTCTAATTCTATCTCTAGATTGTCCGATGAGGGTCATGGGCACACTCGTCGGAACCCTAGAACCCGCAATCGTCACGGTCGCCTTCACAGACGACCGATAACATTATCTCCGGCAAACTATGACTATGGAATGCGCATCCACCACTGCCTTCTAGAATCGTTACCCACGTCAAAACCACGACAGCATCACCGCCAACCTCGTCTACCACCGCCTTCTACCATCGATTCAGGCGTCTTAACCACCATAACCCACCACCGGTCTGACCGAAGGCCAAGAGGGTGGCCGACGGGAGACGATGGCCGGCTCGTCCATCTCCGCCGCTCCTCTCTCTCTGTCTCTGCCGTGGTATAGGTGCCTCTCTCTCAATCCATCTCTCTAATCTCATCTCTGTAATCTCTATCTATCTCTCTAATCTGGATTTATTTAAAGGGTTAAAATGTAAAGTACCCATAATACCCTCGATAACTGTTCATTGAGTTTTTCTATTATCATATAGTAATAGATGGAATTAGGGAAATGTCAACATTTATGTCCTTCATGCTCAAAATTAAAATACGAGGCGTATGAGTTGACCTAAGGTGGGAGGCAAAAAAAAATTGAAGGGAAAACATTGATTAAGAAGTGTTAGGGGGTAGGGACGCCCATCACTCACCACACACTCATCACTCACAACATCCAATCAATTTCCGTCATATCATCGAGCATTACTAGTGATGGATTTTAGTGGAAATGCCCATCACTCACCACACACTCATCTCCATCATCAAAATCATTCACAAAACAACTTTAATATACAACGCGTGATGATTAGTGGTGGCGGCGGTGTTTCCTTTTGTTTCACGCGTGATCTTGAGCCCACAACGGGGCGCCCCGTCCCCCTAGGAGTGACCCACTGCTAAAAAAAAGCCACCAAGTATGAGTTTAGGTAGGTTTATACCCAATTTGAGGCTTTGGGTCAACACCACCATATGGTTAGAATCCAATGTATGTGTTGGTTTTGGTAGTGACAGTCTATGTGTTATGTAATAATGCCCATGACATGTGGTATGGGCTTGGGGTGTGAAGGGCGTGAAACACCGATCCAAAGGGGAATGATGGGCTAGGGCGTGAAGAGAGTCACGGCGTGGCGTGAAGAAGAAGAATAAGTGGAGTGTGTGGAGCTTGTATTTGGCAATGTTTTAAAAACTGGTTTAAACCGGCCGGTTGAACTGGTTAAACCGGATGCTTGGCCGGCACGAATCATACCGGTAAACTAAGAAAACGGCAAAGAATTTATACCGCCGGTAAATTGGGTTTTACCGGTTTTATACCAGTACCGGTTCATACCAGGCCAAAGGTCAAAATTTTGAACTTTTAATTTTTAGGTTCCTAAAAATGTGACTATTTACCTTCTTAGTTAAAGTGTAAAACTTAGCACCCACAATTGGCAATCCACATCGATCAAACGACTTCCTCACTGAAAGATAGAAAATCGTTGGGTTATTCAAATTAAGTTCTTCAACCAATCATCCAGGTTTACCTTTTATTGACTTTTGTTCAATCATTCATGTTGTTAATTGTTATATTGTTTGCTAATTGCTAGGATATTTAATCATACACTTTTGGATAATTTTTTGATTGTGGATTAACTTTTGAAATATTTTTTATTATGAAATGACGTAGTTTTAGATTATTTTTTGAGTTGAAATTATATTTTATGGATTTATAGAGTTAATTAGTCAACACGGTTGAACCGCCCGGTATAACCGGTTGAACCATTTATGAGTCCAACCCGGTACAATTAAAATACCGGTTTTTAAAACATTGGTATTTGGACCAACCATGGTTCATTGTTTCTTTTTTGTTTTTTATTATTCTTTTAATTTAATTAAATTTCTATGTGAAACCAATATACACAAAGATGAAAAATAAGTGAGTGAGAGCTCATCTTTATGTGGCACTAATGTTACAATCACTTTTTAACTTGACACTAAAAAATACAAAACCATGACACATAGCGTTAAGTAAACTTGAATAAATAGGCTGAATCCATGGTTACCTAAAACATTACCAATATTCACGCCAACAAAACAGAGGGCTTGGTTCGTGATCCTAGGATGTTTGGTGACATATGGATGTTGGAGTGTCGCTTCAAGTAAAAAAACAAAGAAAAGAAGAAGACAAATTCCTTTTGACATACATACATAGTTTCTTCAGGTCAAATATAGTTATTTTTATAATCCACTTGCATCTAAAACCTAAAATAATTGATGTTTGACATCATACATAATTACAAGATTTTCTTCAAAACAATTCATGTGAGTTGTAACTATCCTTATGATATTAGAGTTTTACTATGTTAATTTGTACTTGTCCATTTGTATTATTGGAAAATTATCGGTATATCAAAACTAAAAAAAGTGAGGGTGGTTCATGGTACTAAAACCTTTAGTGATGATGCTACTTTAATCTTGCATCTTTTGTATGCGGATGATGTCATCATCTTAGGGGAGTGGTCGAACATAGTCAATGTGATGACATAGTCAATGTGATGAGGATTCTTCTGGTGTTCTATATTTGCTCAAAGCTGAAAATAAATCTTTCAAAATCCAACCTTTACGACACTGGATGTGGATGGGTCTTTCGGATGTGGAAGACAAAGCGTTGGTTATGGGGTAGGTCCTTCTGTTCAAGTACTTAGACTTAGGGCTTGTTTGGCTAAGCTTTTCAAAACTACTTATTTGCTTATTTGCTTTTCTGAAAAGCAAATAAGCAAATAAGTAGTTTTGAAAAGCTTAGCCAAACAGCCCCTTAATGGTGGGGTTGCTATGAATCGTATTAATAATTGAAAGCCGGTATACGATGTTTTTTAGGCTCGTTTATCTATATGAAAGGCTTCCCTCCTTTCTATAGATGGTTGGATTACCCTCATTTGTCTTAAAAAGTTTGCATATTTACTATTTTTTTTCTTTATAAAGAGCCTTCTAAAGTCATCAACGACTTGGAATCACTTATTAAGAGATTCTTGTGGGGGGAGTTAGGGGATTCGAGAAAAATGCATTGGGTTACTTGGTAAAGGTGTTGTTTTTTATATTGATATTGTTTTAAGGATTGATGTGTTAAAGCTACATTGTGATTAGATCCTGCATATACATGTATTCAGTATGTTTTGTTGAAGACAACGTGTTTTTTTAAAGTTTGATCATAGTACTTTGTTTTACTACACTTGATGTTGGATACTAGGTATGTTCATAGTAGTGTGTTTTAGTGATAAAACACAATGACGAACTTGTTACTGACTGATAAAACACAACGTGACGGACCCGTTACCGACTGCTAAAACACAACGTAGATATGTTCATAGCAGTGTGTTTTAGTTATAAAACACACTGTGACGTCATGGTTTTTTTCAGCGAACCACTTTAAAAGAAGAAGAAGAATTGCGACTTCAATGATAAACAATGAATCGATCCTAATATAACTGTCAATTCGATTCAATGTGATATTTGGTTTTCTTAAATTTTTTATGTGTTAGTTATAATAAATATATACCATATATAGAATAAATATTAAATTACCTTTTTGCCATTTTTATTAAAATAACTATTTGTCAAGTCATTCTTTGCTTCTCAGTAGAATAAATATTAAATTACCTTGTTGCCAAGTCATTCTTTGCTTCTCAATAGATGCAATTAATTGATTGAACATTACTATTTATTACTACATCAAAAGACAAAAACATAACTACTTCTTTGCTTCTCAATAGATGCAATTAGTTGAGTGAATTAAAAGACAAATGATGCGGTAAATAGAAAGGATACACATTGTATGCATTGATAAGTTGTATCCTATGCAATAAAATTTATCTTACATGTTTTAAAAATTGAGATAAACTAGAAGATTGACCCGCGCGCGTTGCGCCGCGGCCAACGAAATTGACATGTTGTTGATCAGATTCACATTTACAATGTGTTAAAGATGTTTTTTGTCGGTTAAGTTTGTATTACTATCTTATACAAATAAGTAATTCATCAAATAATCTCATACAATTAATGGTATCATAATTACTACGTTACATGACTTGTATCCATATAAATAACCTATCGTATTAAGCTCCCCGTGTTGCGACAGGGGTGTAAAATCGTGACAAATAGCACCAATGCCACACTATAGCCAACGACCACCAACATTGAAGTTGCGGCGTCTTAACGTGGAAAAATTAGACCGACATATAAAAATAGAAAATAATAACTAACTCAATTTAGGACTCGCACGTTGTGACGAACTTATTAAACGGGAAAAAAATAGACGACGTAAACACACTGAACCACACACGTACGTTGCCTCATGTTAACTCGCAAAATTTAGAACGAAGCGTATAACAAAACGTAAAATCGTTGAACCACACACACACATTGTGCCGTGTTAAGTCGCAAAATTTATATCTAAACGTAAAACGAAAAATTTTGCAAAATATGAAAAACATAGGGGATCAAAGTTGAAAGTAAAAATGTTGTGAGGTAAAATTGGAAAAACTAAAACTTTTGGGTTAAAACTACAAAATCAAGTAGTTTTGTGTTTAAAGTGAAACCTCAAAAATATATATATATATATTTTTAAAACCCCCCAAAATATGGGGTACAACACTACAACACCACTAAGCATCATGTACAACACAACTCATTAAGCATGATGTACAAACCCACTATACACAAACATCTTTCAAATTTTTAGTATATAAATAGTAGAGTAAAATGCATGGATAGTCCCTGTGGTTTGGTGAAATTTCACCTTTAGTCCCCAACTTTTCAAAATTACACTCTTAGTCCTTGTGGTTTGACAAGTTGTTACTCGGATAGTCCCCAAAGCGGATGGAGGTTAGTTTTTCACGTTAAGTGGGTGTGAAATGACAAGGACTATCCGAGTAACAACTTGTCAAACCACAGGGACTATCCGAGTAACTTGTCAAACCACAGGGACTATCCGAGTAACCTTCATCCGCTTTTGGGACTATCCGAGTAACAACTTGTCAAACCATAGGGACTAAGAGTGTAATTTTAAAAAGTTGGGGACTAAAGGTGAAATTTCACCAAACCACAGGGACTATCAGTGCATTTATATAAATTACAATGTTCTCATTCTTAAAACTTTTTTATACATATATGTATGTGTGTGAAAGTAGCAAAATACCCTCTAGCTAACAAATATTTTGGATAGGGATGAGCAAATCAGACCCGGTACCGGTACCGAATTTACCGAACCGGGTACTTTTTCGGTACTAATTTGGTACCGACTTTTGACATTTTCGGTACCGGTTTTTACCCTCAAATACCGGTATCGGTACCCACTTTTAGGGATTTCGGTACCGGTTCGGTACCGGACGGTACCGAGCTCATCCCTAATTTTAGATGAAATTAGTGCTTGAGCGGCGAGAGGTGAGTGAAAAAATATTAATAATGGAGAATAGAAAAAAAATGAAAAAAAAAACATAGAAAGAAGAAACAAAAGAGCTTTACTTTAAAAAAAAATCAATCATTTGTAAGTTCTACGATTCTGTAGTGTTTATTTTGACGTTGGGCTATGTATAGAGAATTAGACATCAAGAGTTGTTGGGCTTTTTGTAGAGTTGTTGGGCTGTGTTTAGTTGGTTTAGGGTGGGCGGAGTGGTTTTGTTGAGTGGAGCGGGGATAGGAGTTTGCCGCACGGTAATGTATTGCCACCTCAAAATCAGAGATTGGTGAGTGGGGAGGGCGGTGACTACTCACCGAGTGTTTGAGTGTGATTGTTTAAGGGAACTAGCCGTTGAAACTAGCCGTTTATAAAAAAAATGAACTTTTCTTTATAAAAAACACCATTTTTCACTATTCTCTTCTCCATCCAACTCAATTTTTCACTTCTATTCAATCTAAAAATCCATTTTTCACTTCTATTTTCTAAATAATGGATGACATACCACCGCTATTCATTCTATTTGATATTAGTGAAGACGATGATTCCTTCCTCAAGCGATAGTAGTTTAATTTTTTTTCAAAATCTTATTAACGAAGAGATTTTTCGTCATAGGTTTCGTATGTCGAAAATGTTGTTATTAAAAATTGCGAGTAACGTGCAAGCAAATAACTCGTGATTTCAAGAAACAATGAATGCGGGAATGAAGAAAAGTTTTACACCGTAACCGTAAAGTTGTAAAAATAACCATCTTAAGATAACTCAACATATTTAATCAATCATTTTTGTAAGGACCTTCTTTCGTTCCTAAACTGACTGAAATTCAACAGTTCTCTTCTCCACTTGATCAGAAAAATGGCGGTGAAGAACAAATGGATGTCAACAGCAGCCAGCATATGGATCCAGTGCACCAGCGGCTCACTCTACACCTTCTCCTTCTACTCTTCAGCCCTCAAATCCAGTCAAGGCTACAACCAATCAACCCTGGATACCGTCTCCGTCTTCAAAGACATCGGCGGAAACTTCGGTGTTCTATCCGGTCTCATCTACACCGCCACTTTCCGACGAAGAAGAGGTGGGCCCTGGGTTGTGCTGTTAATCGGCGCGGTTCAGTGTTTCGTGGGTTACTTTCTGATGTGGCTCTCTGTCGCGGGTGTAATTGATCGGCCACCTTTGCCGGTGATGTGTGTGTTCATGTTGTTGACTGCTCATGGTGTGACTTTTTTGAATACTGCTAATGTTGTTACTGCTGTTGTTAATTTTACTAATCACAGTGGCACCATTGTTGGCATCATGAAGGTTGTTGTTTCTCTCTTTAACACTTAAATTATTTCTAAGTGTTTAGATGATAGAAGTTGGAACCCATTTTTGTGCACACCAAGTGTTTGATTATTTTCCTCATACAAGTTTTTGGTAAAATAGTTACTTTTTAAGTTCATACATGCAACATATAGTTTATGTTCTATACCAAAAGGCTTTATAGTTTATACAGTTGTCAGCCTTTCTTTTGAAAGCTTCAAAGAATGTGGCTGAATTTTGAAGTTAAGTGTGAGCCATTTGATCTCAAAAGTCAATATGATATGCACACCAAGTGTTTGATTAATCTTCTCATACAACTTCCTGGTAAAAAAGTTTACTTTTTAAGTTCATAAATGCAACATAAAACTTAGGTTTAATACCAACAAAATTGTAATTTGTAGCCTTATTACCATAAAGCTTTATGTATTTGTCAACCTTTCTTTGAAAGTTTCAAAGAATGTGCCTGAATTTTGATGTTAAGTGTGAGCCATTTGATCTTAAAAGTCATTATGTTGTGCAACCCAAATCAATGACTAAATGAATTCATATCATATGCAATAGATATCTTTATGATCTGGGGATGTCTTGACTCGTATGATTTGCATCATTTTCTTTATTTGAACAGGGTTTTCTTGGCTTGAGTGGAGCTATACTGCTTCAAGTATATCAAACAGTTTTCAACGCTGGACCCACTCCATACATTCTGATGTTATCGTTGCTTCCGTTTCTAAACACTTTGCTGTTCATGTGTAGCGTAAGACCTTTCGAAACAAATGAAGTTGATGACAAGAAAAATCTCAACGGTTTATCACTCATTTCCATCATCGTTGCAGCATATCTCTTTTCTATTATAATCATAGAGCAAGCGGTTACTTTAACTTTACCGGTACGCATCGTTATATTTTTGGTGCTTGTTATTCTGCTAGCATCACCTCTCTATGTTGTAGTCAAACCACGGTCAACTCAAAACTTTGAAGAAACGAATACGACCCGGTTACTGAACAATGTGTCGAGTAATCAAGATTTATTGGAAGGACATGACAAGAATCCGCTGCAAGCGATTTGTACGGTTAACTTCTGGTGTTTGTTTCTCACAACTTTGACTGGCATGGGTACGGGCCTTGCCACGGTAAACAACTTAGCCCAAGTAGGCGAGTCCCTCGGTTACACCTCTTTTGAAACCAGTACTCTAGTCTCGTTATGGAGCATTTGGAACTTTATGGGCCGGTTTGGTGCAGGCTATGTCTCGGACCACTTTCTCCATAAAAAGAAATGGGCTCGGCCCGTGTTCATAGCCATCACTTTGGCACTTATGAGTGTTGGCCATTGTGTGATTGCTTCTGGTATGCCAGGAGCTCTTTATGTGGGTTCTGTTTTGGTGGGTGTGTTTTACGGTTCGCAGTGGTCGTTAATGCCAACGATTGCTTCTGAGGTTTTTGGTGTTTTGCATTTTGGGACGATATTTAATACCATTACGATTGCAGGCCCGATTGGATCATATGTTATGTCTGTGAGGGTGATTGGTTCTATTTACGATAGGGAAGCAGCTCGGGGAGGGACAGAGTACTGTACTGGAACTCACTGCTTTCGGTTATCGTTTCTTATTATGGCGTTTAGTACATTTGTAGGGTTTATGATTGCTATGGGATTGTTCATACGGACAAGAAGGTTGTATGAACAGATTGTACTTAGAAGAGGTGGAAGATGTAGCTGAATTAATAAGTGTTGATTGTGTAGAAATAAATGAAGTGTTACTCTTGTTTGATATAATCTGCTGTAGTTGGTGTAACAGATCAGGAAAACGAGTGCACACGATAAAGATTTTATGTTCATTTAGAATAATGAACGAACACAGAAAATCTTCCCGTTCGTAAAAAGACCATGTGTAGTGGTAAAACAAAATAATGCCCCCACCATGGGGCATTATTCGACACGTGTCAGCCCAGTCAGCATGGGGCATTATTGCAAAAGTGGTGTAGTGGGACATTATTCCAATAACGCTCATGCAATCATTTCACAATTATTATTTTTTTTTAAAACTTTAAATACTTCATTAAATTAAAAAAAAATGCAATACTAGAAATAAAAAAATTAAAATCCGATTAAATTAAAAAAAAAAACACTAGTTTTCGTCTTCGCTTTCTTCACCCTCGCCAACTTCGTCTTCCTCGTCCTCCGTTTCTTCCTCAGGTGGTACATACCGAACCGACCATGCGTGGTGTACCAAATCAACATTTAACTGGGAATGGTACGGTTCGTAACGCAACTCTCGCGCATTATTCACTCTTTCTTCCATTGACGCCTGTGGATGGTCCTCTTGAACGGCTTCTGGCACATAATTCTGGCATATCGCCTTTCCTTCGTCTTCCAAAATCATGTTGTGCATGATTATACAAGCGTACATAGCATCTCTCATTTTTTGCTTGCTCCATGCACGACAAGGATTTCTCAAATATTGCCAGCGTTGTTTAAGAACCCCAAAGCATCTCTCAATGTCTTTTCGTGAAGACTCTTGAACCTTTTTAAAGTATGCTCTTTTTTCATCAATAGGATCACTAAACGTCTTCACGAAAATCGAATACCTAGGATAAATTCCGTCGCTCAAATAATATCCATGAGGGTAGTAGTTTCCATTTGCGTAAAACGACGCTTTTGGAGCTTTGCCAGAAATCCACTCCTCTAACAACGGAGATTGTTCAAAAACATTGATATCATTGCATGACCCGACCACGCCAAAGTAGGCCGACCAAACCCAAAGGTCCTGTGAAGCAACCGCCTGAAGAATAATAGTGGGTCATTTTTGGTCACCCCGTGTGTGTTGGCCTCGCCATGCAGTCGGGCAGTTATCCCAACCCCAATGCATGCAATCTATGCTCCCGATCATACCAGGCAAACCATGCTCAGCATTATGTACCTCGTAGATCTTTTGAAGGTCGTCCCATGTGGGCGTTCTAAGATAACGCGCACCGTACACATCAATTATACCTTTATAAAAAAACATAGACAAACATAAGCTTCAAAAAAAAATTGTAAACATACTCGTCGTTTTAAAAAAAAAAGTAAAGTATAGGAATTGTACCGCGACAAAAATGCTCCAAGCTGTCTCGCGTTGTTTTCTCCGCCATTTTTAGATACTCGTCGTTGATGTTGGTAGTGTTTCCATAAGCAAGGATTCGTAACGCCGACGTACACTTTTGGATACCGGTAAATCCAAGTGCCCTTCTTGCATCCGCTTTTTGTTTAAAATAATCGTAGTTGGCTTCCAAGTCGTCGACTATGCGTAGAAACAACCGCTTACTCATTCGGAAACGACGCCTAAACATTTCGTTCGAAAATGTCGGCGCCTCATCAAAATAATCTTTCATCAAACGATCGTGTGCCGCGCGTCGGTCTCGTTCAATATAACCTCTTTTATTTTTTTCTGCTTGAGGGCGACGACAATGCTTGACATATCTCACCGCTAGTTGACAAGCACTCGTAACCGCCTCTTGCTCAACCTCCTCATCGGTGGAACCATCGCCATCCGCAAAATACTCGTTGTAGTAAAAATTTACCATCGATGAAGAACTAGGAGAATCCATCAAGTTTTTTATAAAATGGTTGTGTTTTTTAAAGAGTTTTTGAGATTGTTTTGGTTGAAAATGTATGAGTTTATATATATATATATATATATAGGTAAAAGGTTTAAAAAAAAAAAATTAAACAACTAGCCGTTAATTACTAGCCGTTGGGGAGTTCTGATTGGTGGGTCAACAATGTGCAAAGTGTTTTAAATAAAACGCCAGATCGATTTTTTTTTCAAAAAAAACGCCCCAAAATGCCTAGCGTAATGGGGGGCCCGGCGTTATCCGGCGTTTTTTTATATTTTTTTTTTAAAACCACGCCCCACTACGGGTGGTCTTACTATGTATGTATACCAATGTGTATATTCACTACTTTTTATAATATTTCTATGTATAAACGAAGAACCAACATTAACAAACGTATAAGAAATTCAATATTATGTATATTTCTCTTAAATGTTTCTATGCAAGAATATATTATTAATAGTATTCACTTACTTTCATTTATCTTCTAAACAAAGTAATATGAAAAAAAAAACATATTTTCTTAACAAACACAAACAAACTCATTTGCTAAAGTATTCCTGTTTATTTGAACAAGTTTGGTAAACATCGACACGAACAAACACCGTTCATGTTTGTTCAATTCGTTTACAACCCTGTTTCGAGTCATTCAAAATATTTTTTGCAATTTAGCCTTTCGGTTGGAGTGGTTCTTGGTTCGGTCCAAACCAAATTGTTCCTTATGATTCTTTTTTATTAATGTAAAAAAAAAAATCAAAATTGGCATGTCCTCCAAGTCCAACTGGGCAAATACCCTTTATATAAGTAAAGCCCAAAACGCGGGATCCAGTCCACAAGCGGCCTTTTTGATTGTAAATATATAAATAAATAATAAAGGGATTAAAAAGGAAAACAGAAAGCAAAAACCGAAGGTGAAAATCGATCGAAATAGAGGTTCAGATCAAGGAAGGTTTTGAAGGAGAAAACACCCAAAACCAACACACCCTTTACCTCTTCTTCTACTTGCTCGTTAATCGAAGATATAATTTCACCCTAATTGTATACAGAGTTATTCAAAATGAAGACGACAAAGGGGGGCAAAGTCATGAACCCTACCGACGCTTATCGCAAGGAGCTTCGCAAGAAAGAATTGAAAAGAGTAACTCTTCCTTTTCAATTCTTTATGTCACAATTTTTTTCTGACGGTTGTTGCTTCTTATTCATGATCATGTTGATTGTAATCGAATTGTGCTCGCCTGTTATTGCCCTAATTTGACAACTTTAGGATAATGAAGCAAACATCATAGATTTAGATTGAGATTGTAGGAACAATACTAAGCTTTATATGCCTACTCGTGTTGAATTACTGTTTTGAATGAATAAATTCATCTTTGGTTAATTTAGGTTTAGTGTCTATTCATTAGGTAGGTAGGTAGGGGAGATGGTGTATTAAGGGGCTCCGGTGTTAAGATGCTCGCTTTCGTAGTTTATATATCAATTGTAATCCTTAATTGATAATTTGATATGCACCGGAAGAGGACAGAGGTCTAGAACAGCATGATAAACTAGTCTAAGAGTAACCACTTTTATAGTGTGCTTATTGATTGCTGCAGCTGTATATTCTTTTTGGCGATTCAAGTGTTGAACGATTCGTAGTCCACATAGGTTTGAGGTTCCAGACTTCCAGCATACTTTTGTTTTGTATTTAGTACTTCGTGGGCTCTTGACTGATGTGACGTGTTGGCGTTATATTATAGATTGACTTCTTACTATCTTTTTTCGTTTGTTTATTGGTGGCATGAACCTGGTATATTTTTATGGTTTCCCTTTTTAACATGGATTTTGGTTTATACTTGTTGAATACAGAACAAAAAGGAAAGGAAGAAGGTAAGAGAGGTAGGGATACTGAAGAAGGATCCTGAAACCCTCAAGGAGCAAATTGACAAGTTGGAGGCAATGAGTAAGTTCTAAATGATCACGAATTTATTATTATTATTTAAGTAACTGTAGCATATTAATCAATCGATGTATTGGGTTAAATATTCGAATGTTGCTACTCTATTTAAGTGATACATGTTTATTAGTTATCGGATATTCGGATGTACACTCGAAGTACCACTGTACCAGTAAAGTGGCAAAATATGTGAAACAATATTAGCAAGTTGCTGGTTTAACATTGGATGATGACATCAGGGTCTTACTAAAAATATCGTTGACTAATAGTTGGATTCCAAGAGTAATTGATAACAAGATCAAGGTGGTGTTTGGCTGTTGGCGTAAGTAGTTGAACTTTATAACGGGTTGAATCGTTCTGAGCGTGATTTTGACATGATAGTAGTTTCTTATGATAAAAAAAAGTAGTTACTGAGGTGTTTGTTGACCTGTTCGTTTTCTTCTTCTTCTTCCCCTATTTAAAATTGCGGTCTTTGCTTTTGTGCATAAGATGACAGCTTTTTAGTGGAAGGGCTAGTCCTTAAAGATGCCATGATTAAGTTTAGAAGAACTTATGTTTTAAACTTTTCATAGGTTTCTCATGGTGATATTTGCATGGTCTTTGAGGTATGCCTTCTTGATTATTTTGCTATCTATAGTTCCCTTTTGGCACCATGTATCCTACATATCAAGTTCCCTGCGCAGAAATTTTCATGCATTTATAATAAACTGGTTGCTTCCATGACGTGTCCTTTAGATAAGAAAAGCGTAAAAGTTACCATTTTCTAGAAAAGTCAACCCTAGTTTTGGATGTTAGATAGCTGAAGTGCTGAATAGTTTTTGCTTTCTGCATGTTCAACATTTTATAGTTAGGTTATTTTTTAAGTAGCCATTCTTTCTAGGTCCTTGCTGTTTGGAGGATTTTAAAGATTAAGATTTCATTTTGTATCTCAATGATTCTAATTACCTGATGATCAGTTTTCATCATACAGCTAAAGTATAATTACTGTTTCTGAATCATTTCTTTAGCCTCCCTAAACATGCCAAATATATGATGGTGTTGTTACAACCTAGAGATATGTGGTAGGACCATAGGACACACTTTATCTTTTAGTAAATTGGATATACGATATCAATCCTGCCGTCGTACAGCTGACTGGAATTTGATAGCATTATTGCTATTTACCACCATTGTGGACTTGTAATACATTACAGGAATTGATAATAATATTTCTGCTGATTTGACTTGAAGTGTTATTTACATAAAGCAATTCATGAAACCTCAAATATGCCTGTTATTTGACGATGATGCAACCTAGAGATATATGCTGGGAGATCCTTTTTATTTGTGTATTACGGTATTACCTTTGTTTTGCACCTTCGGCTTAAAAGAACTTGATTATATGTTTTTCATGTTTCTGTTACTTTTCACTTTTTCAGTATATTATCGGTCACTCGTTTAAGACTCATGTTTGCTTGTTATTAATTGGTGCAGAGGCAGATGGCGCTTTGGACAAAGCCAGAAAGCATAAAAAAAGACAACTTGAAGACACACTGAATCTCGTTCTCAAGAAAAGGAAGGTAAAAGTCAAACTAGAAAAATTACAAAAATACATCCGTTTTAAAGTTTATATATAATTAAATATCTACTTAATGATTACATTACTTAGTGCTATATAAGTTGAACATAGTCTGCTTTACATTTGTCAACAGGAATATGAAGAGAAAATGAAGGAAAAAGGCGAAGCCCCTGTTATGTTCAGGTTAATTTTGTCTAAATGTGATTTCAATTCTATTATAAGAATAAATATAACAAAATCTTGAACTTACTCAATACATATTTTATTGTTTAAAATTAACCCTGTAATTTGGTGTTGCAGTCACCTCGGCCCTCCTCGAAGACGGACCTCAGAGGAAGAAGAGAGAGCTAAGCACCCACAACCCGAGGTAAAATTTAACTTTATTCTAGTTGGTAAATCATATGCTGATCTCAGCAAAGTAATTTTATTTGCAGGATTCTGTTTACTATCATCCGCAATGGAACCCAACTGGTGCTCCGCCGCCTGGAAAGCCGCCTATGTACAAGTCATCACTAGGGCCAATAATTCCTTTAGTGGAAGGTTCATCAAGCGGCGCTGGAGCAACTGAATCAGATGATGTTGATTCTTCCGTTCCACCACCACCACCACCGCCACCTTTGCCACAAACTGGCGGCGAATCAGAGTCTATAGAAGATGCTCCTCCTTTACCTGCATCTCTGCCTTTACCCCCACCGCCTCCGATGCCTGCCTCGTCAGATTCGGGCGCCATGTTGCCGCCACCTCCTCCCCCTCCTCCCATGCCACCTGGCACAGTGGGAACCGATAGGGAGAAAAGCCAGTCTTCAAAATCAGATGATACGGCATCTGTTAACCTTCCTCCACCGCCTCCGCCGCCAGGTTTGCCGCCAAAGTTGACCGGAAACCAATCTGAAGGTGGTTCAGAACCCAAGGACTTCTCTAAAATGGTTCCACCACCACCTCCTCCGAGGCAACCACCGCCAGTTCCAGGACCTGGAATGGTACAGGTTATGCCGCCAGAGGTGCTACCGCCAGGGATTGCTCGTTTCCCACCGCCGCCACCACCTACAGACATGCGTCCACCGCTAGGAATGCCTGGCCAACAACCTCCTCCTCTAGGAATGATGCCACCGCCAATGATGCCAAGGCCGCCGTTCGGACCTCCGCCAATGATGAGACCGCCACTTCCTCCCGGCCCCCCGCCTCATCTAATGGAGGAGTTTTATAGACCAACCGTACCTCAAAAACCTTCGTATGTCAAATCAGCTGCATCCACTGTTGTTAAGAGGCCTTTGGCTCAGCATACTCCACAACTAACTGCCATGGTAAATCTCAATACTTTCTTTTAAGATTTTTTTCTTTTTTTTGTTTTATAGTTGATCTCTTTTGGGTGTTACAGGTGCCAGCATCGGTACGGGTGAGGAGAGAGTCGGCTGCACCAAAGGCAAAACCAAAGCCATCTGTTTTGTCGGTATCAGTAGTTTCCCATCCAGCACCAACTCCAACTGTTCTGAAACCGCCAACCGTTAAACCACCATCCTCATCAGCAGCCAAGCCGACAAGTGTAGATGATTCTTACATGGCGTTCTTGGAGGATATGAAAGCTCTTGGTGCTCTTGACAACTGATAGGGGGGATTAAGAATGGCATGTGTAGATGAGATAACTTATGTGGTCCTGTCGGGGTGATTTTAGAGATTAGATGTATTTCTTGGTATCTCGTTAATCGCATTTCATTTTGTCATCTAAGGCTTTTCAACTGGTCCCTTGATTTTTACATTGTATGATGTCAGACGCCATGGCTAAACTTGAAGCTAGGATAAACAGATTTGTTTTTTCAGTCTTTTCTACATCAATGTGGCTTGATTGAAAATCAATGGTTTAACAAGCATGAAGACAAAACAACTTTTGCGAGTTTAATTGGTATAAACATTTTCATTTAGAATGACAAAGTCACCAGCTCGCTAAATCTTCTCCTAAATTCTTTGTATTTGACTATGTAGTGGTTTTTTAATTGTTCTATCTTTGTATTAGACTATGTGGTTGTTCTTTAATGGTGGGATACGTGGTTTAGAAACTGCTCTTTCTTAGAATCTAGGATCTTATTAACAAATACCTAATGACAATGTTTCATTTATATCTTTATAAAAGAGTTGCCAATCATTCAAATATCTAAAATGTGTGATGAAAGAAAGAGTACTAATTTTATGTCATAGATTATAGTCTATGGGGCTGTTTGTTTCAGTTGTTAATGAGCTCTTAATAGTTAAGACATCTTACCAGTTTAACACTTAATGGTTCAGACTTGTTTCTTTCGTGAGCAGATGTCTGAATAGTTTAGACATTTGACTCTGAATGGTTAAGACATATTATCGGAATTTATTAGACATTTGCCTCTTAATGATTAAGCATTATACTGGCTTTTAATGGTTTAGACTTCTTATTGGTTCAACACTTAATCATTCAGAAGCTACCAAACAACCTTTGTATTTCATAACTTATAATGTTACCTGCTACATATTTTCTACAAAAGTGTTTAACCAAAATAGGTGATATGAAAAACTCAAAAACACTAGATCTGTAAAATGTAAAAAATATAAAATAATATTTTAAAACAGTGTATGGTTTGGGCAGTTGGGCTTGTTAAAACATTTGAGCCAAGGCCCAAGCGTATAAACCCTAGAAATTATATTAGGGCATTACAAAACCAATCTGGTTTACACGTTTTGTGCCCCAGCAGCAGCAGCAGCAGCAGCAGCAGCAGCAGCCTTCTCCGCCCGAACTGCAATCCAAGCTGCTTAGGGTGAGGATCCACCCTACCATTCAACGTAAGCTTTCATTGTTTCTAATGTTCATCTCAGATTCTAATGCTTTTCCATAAATCCTTTAGCTTAAACCTAATTATTACCGTTACCGCATTTTGTGGATCATTTTATTTTATTTTAGTTTTGATGTATTGGTTATGTGTGTGCGACTGTTGATTGTGGTTATTGTTTCAGTAATAAGATTTAGGTTTAGTTGTGGAGCCTCGAGTGAAGGACGGTTGAGCCTTAAGCTTTGTTCTTCTCATAGTGCTCCCTACATGAATTGCCTCACTTATTGAAAATGAAGAATCTATTTTTGTTTTCATCGAATTGTTTCAAGGCATATATGTAATTGTTGCTATCAAGATGTAATTTAGTCACGAGGATCATGAATTGTCTGTTTTCAGTGGCTTGTGATTTGCATTATGTTGATGTATAGTATGCAGTTAACATCAAATATCGGTCAATATCTCCGATAATATCGGTACCGATATTTGACACCGATATTTTACTCAGGGACCGATATGACTGATATAACCGATATATCACCGATATTAATTGCATAGGATGTATACTCTAACTTTGCTGTAATCATTGATAAAAAGTCACTTGTCTTGCTAATGAATTTGTTGTAACTTCATACCCATAGCTTAATCTTATTAAATGAACAATTCAACATAGGTAGAGCATATAGTTATTTTTTTTATTAGAACGATGCATTTGTTGTCGTTTCAAACATTTGTTATTTACGATTCAGATTTTCAAGATGTATTCTTCAATGAAGAAGATCCAAAAGGACAAGGATGTTGAACCCACCGAGTTTGAGCAGAGTGTTGCTCAGGTAATAATTTGTTTTTGTCATTGGCATGGTTTATCATCTGTAGGGTTTAATATTTATTTGTATTTGTCATATCACTACAGGCATTGTTTGATTTGGAGAACACACACCAAGAGCTCAAGAGTGACTTGAAGGACTTGTACATCAACTCCGCAAAGTAAAGACTCGTCCTTTTCATTGTAAATTATTTATTTGTTCTTTATTATGTTGATGCTCATTTTTTGTGTTCTTTTTGCAGTCAAATTGACGTATCTGGAAACCGAAAGGCTGTTGTGGTTCATGTTCCATATAGATTGAGAAAACCTTTCCGCAAGATCCATACTAAGCTTGTTAGAGAGCTTGAGAAGAAGTTCAGTGGGAAGGATGTGGTTTTCATTGCCACCAGACGCATTGTTAGGCCCCCAAAGAAAGGTTCCGCAGTTCAGAGACCCCGGTCCCGCACCCTTACTTCTGTCCATGATGCTATGCTTGAGGATGTGGTTCATCCTGCCGAGATTGTTGGCAAGCGTGTTCGATACAGACTTGATGGTTCCAAAATCATTAAGGTAGATGCGATTCAAATTGATATAATATATGTCAATGCCATCTGTGTATCTTTTTTTTTATTGTGTTTCTATTATACTGACTGTGATTGTACCTTGTGCAGGTCTACTTGGACCCAAAGGCTCGGAATGACACCGAGTACAAGCTGGAGACATTCAGCGGTGTCTACAGGAAGCTTTCCGGTAAAGACGTTGTGTTTGAGTACCCCATGACAGACGCGTGAGCAATGTTACCTGCTATAGCTAGCTAGCCTTTGCTTTCGAATTGGTTTATGTTGAAAAATTGCAAATTTTAGTTATTTTCGCCTTCTTAAATTTTGACTTATCACAATGTTTTTAAAACATTATATGGGTTAATTATCTTCTTTCATTGCACAAGATAGTTTTCTGGTGTTATAGGTAGGAATCTTTATTCATAAATCTTCTTTACATTGCACAAGATAGTTTTCTGGTGTTATAGGTAGGAATCTTTATTCATAAAACTTAGAAGTCAACACTTGTTTGTTCAACCAAGTTTAAGACATGTTTGTTCTTAGTGGGTTTCATGTTTAAGTTTTGGTAGCTGGGTTTTCTTATTAATAAAACAAACCAAGTCCAACTATATTCATTTTATGTTTTATAAGATGAGGTTATATTCATGAACAAGAATTTTTATTGAGTTATGTGTTAATGAACAAGTTTAATGCTAAGTGCCCAGTTTGGTTCATGTTGTTTGGTATAGAGAATGAACCGATTTGGGTCTGGAATTGTATTGAATTGTGTTTCTCAAAAAATTAGGGATACAAGAACGGTAATACGGTATTTATATAGGACACCATATTATACATTTAGCCCATACACTATGACTCATTATTTACTTTCTGACACTCCCACTCAAGTTGAGTAGTGGGATCACCAATACTTAACTTGCTCAAAGAACTACTAAAGGCGTTCCCGTTGACGGCTTTTGTGAGAATATCTGCGAGTTGATCCTTTGACGAAACATACGGGAGTTCTATGATTCTTTCTTCCAACTTTCCTTTTATGAAATGTCGATCTACTTCCACGTGTTTTGTTCGATCATGTTGAACTGGGTTTTCTGAGATTTGTATTGCAGCTGTATTGTCACACATAACTTTACTGGGAACCTTTTGGGAAAAACCAATGTCTTCTAGCAGCTTCCTGATCCAAAGTACTTCGCTTAACCCTCAAGCTATACCTCTAAATTCCGCTTCTGCACTCGACAGAGCGACTACTTTCTGTTTTTTACTCCTCCAGGTAACGAGGTTTCCACCAACCAAAGAAAAGTATCCTGATGTTGATCTTCGGTTTCCCTTATCCCCTGCACAGTCTGCGTCAGTATAGAGCTCAACATTTAAATGTCCATTTGTTTTGAACAACACTCCATGGCCTGCAGTTCCCTTGAGATATCTTAAAATTCTCTGAGCAGCTTCCATGTGGGCAACTTGAGGTTGATGCATGAACTGACTCACCACTCCAACAGCATAAGCTATATCTGGGCGAGTGTGAGAGAGATAAATTAACTTGCCCACCAGCCGTTGATACCTTTCTTTGTCTGCAAGTTCTCCATTGAGTTCCATGTGAAGATTGTGATTCACCACCATTGGAGTATCTGCTGGTTTACAATCAATCAACTCAGTTTCTGCAAGGAGATCAAGGACATACTTCTTTTGGCAGATGAAAATCCCCCGTTTAGACTTGAGAACTTCTATCCCGAGGAAATACTTGAGATTCCCAAGGTCTTTCATTTCAAACTTTGAAAATAGATTTCTTCTCAGCCGTGCTATTTCTTCTATATCATCTCCGGTAATGATAATGTCGTCTACATATATGATTAAGCAAGTTACAAGGCCGTTTCTTCTCTTGAGGAACAGAGTATGATCAACGTTACTTTGGTGATACCCATACTCTTTCATGGCCAAAGTGAACTTTCCAAACCATGCCCGAGGAGACTGTTTTAGTCCATAAAGGGACTTTTTCAACCGACAAACTTCCCCTTCTTTAAAACCCCCTGAAAAACCTAGAGGTGCTTCCATGTAGACTTCTTCTGTTAGGTCTCCATGGAGAAAGGCATTTGTAACATCAAACTGGTGAAGAGGCCACTCCTTATTAGCTGCTACGGAAAAGAGAACTCTAATGGTATCCATTTTTGCAACCGGAGAAAATGTCTCAGAGTAATCGATCCCATACGTCTGAGTGTAACCCTTGGCTACAAGACGAGCTTTGTATCGCCCAATGGAACCATCTGGTTTATATTTGATTGAATACACCTATCGACATCCAACTGTTTTCCTTCCTTCAGGAAGAATGCACTTCTCCCATGTATTGTTTTTCATAAGAGCACGCATCTCCACTTCCATTGCTTCTTCCCAGTTCTTCTTACCTTGAGCTTCCTTTACGGAATTAGGTATTTGTTCAGAGTATAGTGAAGTAACAAATGCTTTCGCACTGTTAGATAAGTTCCCATTGACCATATTAACTACAGGATACCTTGAATTTCTGGTTTCCCTCTCTGGTGAGTACCGTTTTGGAGGGACCCCTCTATTGGCTCTAGGAGGGAGAAGGTATTTTCCGGTTGTCTCTGCCGCAACAGGTTTCACACGTTCAACGACTGGTTCGACTTCTTCCAAATCTGGTTCAACCTGTTCCACATCTGGTTCAACATGTGGAGTTGGTTCCGTTGTTGTCGGTTCTATGTGTTCCCCTGTTGTCCCATGATTATAAAACTCAGGATCCTCAGTATTTCATACCTCAGGTATCACGTTGGATGGACTTTCTTCAGTGGTACTGTGCTCCGCAGATTGTGTGGCTATGTTTAAAGGACTCGCAGTACTGTGATGATTTTCTATTGTTACTTCTTCAGATGAGGGAAATTGGGTTTTGCCAACTCAGAGTGTCTATACACTCATTCTCCCCCTGACCACTGAGTTGGGTGTTATAAAAGTATTTTGTTTCAAGAAAGTCAACATTCATTGTGGTGAACATTTGACGAGTTTTTGGATTATAACATCGGTAACCTATTTGATCGATCCCATAGCCGACAAATACACATTTCTCAGCACATGGGCCGAGCTTGTTTCGGTTGGTTTTGGGTATGTGAACAAAAGCTGTACACCCGAAGATTCGAGGTTCAAGTGTAAGAGGATGGGGAATACTGGCAGACTTAGATAGACAATCTAAGGGAGTCTTAAATTTAAGAGCTTTTGTAGGGAGCCGATTTAGGAGATACACGGAGGTTGCAACCGCCTCCGGCCAGAAAGATTTAGGTACCTGTGATTCAATCAAGAGAGCTCGAGTCATTTCAAGAATAATACGGTTTTTCCGTTCGGAAACACCGTTTTGTTCGGGGGTATGAGCACAAGAAGTTTGATGAATTAATCCTTTTGTTTTAAAGAATTGTTTCATGGATGTATTGACAAATTCCCCCCATTGTCAGATCGAAGGATTTGGATTTGGATTTGAGTTTGGAATTGAGTTTGAATCATAGCATAAAACGTGATAAATTTCTCATAAACTTCGGCTTTGTGTTTTAAAAAATATACCCATGTCATGCGAGTGCAATCATCCACGAATAGTAGGAAGTACCGAAGACCCTGCCCCCCCCCCCCCCATAACAGGAGCAGGACCCCACACATCAGAATGGATTAAGGAGAAAGGTAAAACAACTTTCGTGTTGCTTGGTTTAAATGGTTGTCGATGGCTTTTGGCACGAAAACAGGTTTCACAATCCATTTTACCATTCGAGGGAAAGAGTTTTGGAAACAAAAGACGTGAATAACCAGCGGATGGGTGCTCCAAACGTCTATGCCATAGCCAGGCTTCCCGATTTTCAGTTCCATGTGCCAACATCACAGTACCCTGTTGAGCCACCTCATCCACGTAGTACAATCCTTGGCGCTCAGTACCACGTCAAATAATCACACCCGTCCTGATATCTTGTAGGATGCAGAAAGTATGGTGCATTAGTACCGTGCAATTCAATTCTTTGGTAATATGACTAATTGAGAGTAATTTGTGTGATAATGACGGAACATAGAGACAATTTGGTAATTTCATAGTTGGTGAAATTTCAATTACTCCTCCTCCTTTCACTTGCATTATTCCGTTGTTTGCTGTATGGATCTGAGTTTTTTTAGGTTGGGTCGTTGAACATATGTCTAATGGTTCAAACGTCATGGTGTCGGTGGCACCAGAATCAAATATCCATGAATTGTTTTTTTCATGATTGATCTCCATTTTTTTTAACGTTGTCCCGACACTGCTATTAAGTAACCAACTAAACCGGCGAATTTATTAATTTCGCTGGATACTTGAACTCGCGTTCAAGAATTTCGTTCGGAATATCGTCGCTAGGTACTTTACAGGCGAATTTATTAAATACACCGGTAACTTGAACTCGCGTTCAAGATTTAAAAAAAACCGCAAATTCGCAAAAAAGGAACTCCGCAGTAGGAACTTCGCAGCGAAATTATCTAAAAGAACCAACAGCGGCGAAATTAGCAAATAGCGAAATTGATCGAGATTGGCGACTAGGAACTCTGCAACCGACGACGTAATTATCAAAAAAGGAAATAGCGAAATTGGAGTTTAGTGAAAAAGGAATGTACTAGATTCCAAAAATTGAAATTGATTGGAAAGTTATGTCGGTAAAGTTATGTCGGTAGCGGAATTGAAATTGATTGGACAATTTCAAAAATTGATTGGAACAATGGTTTGCTGGTTTCGTCGGAAGTGGGTGTATCAACTGAACTGGTTTTGCGGTTGAACACGACAATCGAACGAAAAACTGATTTTGGTTTGATTTTGCGGTTTTGCGATTGAACACGACAGATTGAGGATTGGTTTTGGTTTTGCGATTGAACATGACAGATTGAGGTTGAGGATAAGATGAGCGAATCGGTTTTACGAATCGGGAACCTGCTCTGATACCATGTTGTTTGGTATAGAGAATGAACCGATTTGGGTCTGGAATTGTATTGAATTGTGTTTCTAAAAAAATTAGGGATACAAGAACGGTGTTTATATAGGACACCATATTATACATTTAGCCCCTATACTATGACTCATTGTTTACTTTCTGACAGTTCATTTACAGCTCTAATTACAAATCTTGCACGTATATTATAGCGCCATGAAGTATGAACAAACATATGTGATTCACTATAATCACGATCACAAAAGAACATATACAAAAAAAAAAAAGTTAAAGCAAAGCCAAAAGTTGGCATGATACGCATAAACATAATAATAAATGAATGTAAACGTTCATGATTTAACAAATACACCTTTTGTTTATGTTCGTTCATTTGTTAAATGAAAGAACGCAAACAAACTCCCCGCCAAACAGCTCACAAACGTTTTGTTTAAAATGTTCGGTTTGTTTACACCCTTGTCATTTCAATATGGGTTGATGGATTGAGTTGGGTGTACAAAAAGTTTTGTGCTCAAACATTATCTTCATGTTGCACTTTGTCACTATGGCTGTTATCACCTTTTTAAAAGGCTAGAGCACGACTACGTATATAATATCCAGTTTGAGGTCCTTTTAATGACTTCAAAACTAAATCATGTGCGTGTTATATATACAAAATTGGTAGTCTATGATGTATTTTTATAATACACTAGGTTATCATCCGGGACTGCTTCCCGGGTTGTTTATTTTTCTTAGTTAATAATGATGGTTTTTAATTAAAATGTAACATATTATTTCATTAACCTTCTACACGACATTGATTATTACCTTGTGAATCCCACCCTCGCTACATGTCGAGCAATGCCCCCAACCCAAGCCACTCCGCACCCCATAGTCTAATGCTTTATCACTCATTTGTACAAACTGCAGAAGAGAGTGTCTGGCTCCCTGCATTTGACCAGATGATATATTCCAATTTATTGACCAAAAAATCATAAAGATCGTTATCTTTAGGGAAATCCTTTAATTTTTTACTTAATTTTTTGTTTTTCTTTATTGTCAGTCTAATATAATCCATAAGTTGAATACTTGAGCCCTAATAGTGTCTATTAGGAAAAGACTTATTGAATTCAAAAGATCATAAATCAAGAACTGTAATATAAATAATATGAATGGATAACATAATATTTAAAGCTGCAAAACCCAAACAAAAATAACCAAACATGCTAACTGTGTGTCACACTCCGATATTTCCACATATTACCGGTGGGCCCGGCGGGGAGTATCGTGACGTAGTTGATATCATCATAGTCAATACACACAATATCATAGCACAGCGGAAGTCTTGGTGAATAAACTATTACAAACCATATTGTCTGAGTGTTCGAGTTTATGAATGTACAGACTGGAATGTAATAAGATCCACAGGCGGATCATAAATGTACAATGAAACAAAAATAACAGACTACGGGCATCTTATGGATTTGCAAGATCCTCTATTGATACCCTATAGCTCCAGCCTATTTCGAGAGGTACCTGTCAAATCAGTCTTTAAGAAAATACGTCAGTTTACACTGGTAAATACAATTAACTGACTCATTTTGAAAATATTTAAGAAAATTGATTTAAGTGCACATGGCACAAACCTTTTATAAATTGGGACAATTATTTGAATATAATCTTGTATACAGATTTACATGTTTGTCTTACAATTGGGGCCGGTTGGAAGCCAGTCATGATTAACCGACTCACCACTTATAGAACCCACAAAGGAGTTATCCCCAACATGTGGGTTTATATATATTATTTTAGCATTTGCATCTGTCAGGTGTATGCCTACACCCCGTGCATAGGTCGTGACCATTTTCAATGAAATGAGCCGAGGATATCCAGGACACGGTCAGTTTAACCCCCAATGTTTATGTTATCAAACAAGACATATTAAAACGGGTTATGCAAATTTATTAATCACAATCCGATTAAATGATTTCATACCCGACCAAGTGGTATTATTATAATACCATATCCCAAGCCCGTATAAGGGAAAATAAGTTAAAAGTATTTACCTGATGCTAGCAGTAAAATCCTAAAGCTTTTTTGAAGGCACCTTCTACCTGAAGCTATTTAATCTGTATAGAAGGTTTATTAACCTATTAGGATGCTAACGGGTCTTTAATTAGTCAAGGACTTAGACCGGCTAGCTAGAAAGAAACCTTACGGTTCTAAACGCTAGATTAAACGGAGACCGGAATAGAATGTGATTTAGACCCAACAAGCTTGGATACTTGTATAATGTGGGTAGACTAAACACATTCTGGAATTTGAGGATTTATTGAAAAGGTTTGACCTGTTTCTACTATTTTATGTAAACTAGTCACATAAGCCGATCCGAACGTGTAAACGCGTAACGGGTGACCAAATAAATTATATACAAATCTTAATCATTATTATGCTCAAAATATGTTAATACACCAGTAGGATGTTAACATATATGCCCAAAAAGTACTTTAAATCAAAATAAATCCCATAAGGGCATTTTGGTAATTTTAATGCCCATAAAAGAGTTTATTTGTGCAACTGAGTTTCAGGTCTGATTAAATCAGTAAAAATATGTATTTTTATAATTTATAACAGTAAGATACTTTATATAGGTGAAAATTATATTATTTAGCCAAACTATGTCCCATAGGGGCATTTTAGAAATTTTACATAGGCTTTAAAGGTCAAAATATACTTCTGAGTTTAAAAACTTGGGTTTACTGTTTAATTATATAAATTATCTTAAAACATCAGTGGGTAATAAGTTTTATATGTTAAAAATAGTTTTGACTCATACTAGGTGCTAAAAACGCTTAAAAGTCGGTTTAAATGGGTATTCGGGTTAAAATAGGAAATCTGAGTTTTTGATCAGTTTATAAAGTTCAAAATACTTTATTTATCATATGAAATCAGTAGCAAAAGGTTTGACGCTAAAAAGTTATGTAAAACTCATTTTATGCATGAAAAGGGTAAAACCGACATTTACCGAAATCAAGCTATAAACCTATGTTATGCTCAGCCTAAAAATAATTAAAAATCTTTTAAAAATCCCAAAATATTATTTTACATCAGTAGGTACAAATTTTAGTGCTAAAAATCGGGTTTAGATAGGCTTCATACTAATTACGCCATTTAAATACTAAAAAGCTTCTTAAAACATCAGTGGGTAATAAGTTTTATATGTTAAAAATAGTTTTGACTCATACTAGGTGCTAAAAACGCTTAAAAGTCGGTTTAAAGGGGTATTCGGGTTAAAATAGGAAATCTGAGTTTTTGATCAGTTTATAAAGTTCAAAATACTTTATTTATCATATGAAATCAGTAGCAAAAGGTTTGACACTAAAAAGTTATGTAAAACTCATTTTATGCATGAAAAGGGTAAAACCGACATTTACCGAAATCAAGCTATAAACCTATGTTATGCTCAGCCTAAAAATAATTAAAAATCTTTAAAAATCCCAAAATATTATTTTACATCAGTAGGTACAAATTTTAGTGCTAAAAATCGGGTTTAGATAGGCTTCATACTAATTACGCCATTTAAATACTAAAAAGCTTCTTAATTACGCTATTGAGCATAACTCCTATTCTAGACCTTCAATTGATGTCAAATTTTTAGGACATGTCTAAATATCAGTAGCAAAGGTGTTAGTCCAATCATATTGTTAAAAATCTCAGTTGTATGTAAAAAGGGCGTTTATGGCATTATTAAGCATAATTACGATCAAGTGCATATAATTCAAACCACTAGGTACCATGCAATATAACTCCAGGAGGTTATACTACTAAGTAATGTGGTTCTAATGGAAGCTTAAAACATGGAAGAATTAAGCTTGAACGGGCCAGAACTGAAAGTCAAAGCAAAAGTCAAGCTTTTGCGACTTTCGGTTATAAACTGACCTTAGACTATTAATTGCCGGGTTAGGACTGATAAAACATGTTTTAATATTGATTACCAAGTCATTAGGATGTTAAAATATAATTTAGAACCTTTGTTTTATTAATTAGAATCATTTTTGTAATTTCTGTCCAGTTTGACTTTTTGTCAAACTACTTTGACCCGACAATTGACCAGTCAAACGAGATAATTAGGAGATGCCCTTTTTAAGGGTTAATCACCTACACTAATGTGGTCTTATAACTGTTTTGGTCAAAAAATCTGATGAGGATAATGCAACCAAACTCTTAGTTACGGGGAATGATGCTTGAAATGAGGAACAATGATAAGGATCACTTCAGTGTAAATTGCATAAACGACACAAGGATTTATACGAGGAAAAAGCCCTTGATCTTTAGAAGATCTCCGGCATAAAAAACCTCGGGTGATGGAAACTACCGATCACCAAGCTCAAATAAATCAGTAAATGTTTACAACTTCGGATAGTAACGAGCTAGGTACAAGGATCACTATGGTGAAATGTGTAAAGGTGTGCGAAAACTGTTCAGTGTTTGCCGAAAGCTTCAAGAGTGCAATTGTACGAGAGTGTGTGTAGCTGAAAATGGCTAAGTGTTCTCATTACTAGCTCGTCACCCCTTTAAAAATAGAAGTTAACTATGCTAACAAACTATCCGACTTTTGTGCCATGCTCCCACGTTCTCCACAACGTCCATTTCCAGTCAAACGTGTGCGAAATACCCGTGGAATATTCCATAGTAACGTTGCCAAGACCAAGTCAAGCTTATTACTCCTGCAAAACAATATGAAACACAAATAAACAATCGTTAGTATGAGGATCCTTAAGGTGATCCATGATCCTGAAGCTCTTCTGAGGATCACTATCTGTCACAGAAGTAAGGATCATTAATTAGGATAACAAGTAAGGATCACTAATTGTTAGAAACTCCTCCCCTAACAATTGCCCCCAAAATATAAGGAGTAATATGTAAAATGAACGAATTATATTTTCTTGATCTTATCCGCAACTAACTATCGTAAATATAGCCGTTGATGTAGAACTATCCGTTGCAACTATGACGTCACAGAAGTGACAACCCTGCACAATCATGATTATAAATAGGAGATATAGATAGGATCGTTTGCATTTAAATTTCAGAGATACTCCCTTTATAACTGCATCCGAAGATAAACAGGTATTCTCTCTTCATCCTCTTCATTCTTTTGCTCTGTTTTCCGTCTCTTTCCATCATTCTGTCAAAAATGTTGCTCCGGAACTCCCCAGGTAAGGATCACCCGAAAAACAGCCCACTGAAGAGCCAGGGGATCATCGAAGATTCCATAAAAGAACACTGTTGTTTCACCGATCCGCAGATTGATAGGATCCGCCACTGTTTCCCGGCGAACACCCTGTTTAAATCTTTTGATCCCAATGCCCTGAGTGATCATATTTCCGACAACTGGGTTGCTTTTCCTGTCACTCCGTTCACCATAGGCTATACATATCCTTTTCCAGCCTTCACCCAATCTTTCTTTTCCCTAACCGGCATCTCTTATATCCAAGCCATGCCGATGATATGGAGGGTTTTGTATACCCTTGAAAGGATCATCGAGCAGGAAGGAATAGACCTGGGAATGTCAGAGCTGGGAGAGCTGTATGATCTTACTACCTTTGGTTCTCATCGTTATTTGTTCAAACGTAAACCTGGTGAGGAACACCCGATCTTCAAAGCTACCAAGAATGATGCTAACTGGAAGCGGCGTTTCTTTTTCGTCAAGAGAGATTCTATCTCTGACGGGAAGGATCTACCCAAGAAATGGGCTACCCAGGGTAGGATGGAGGATCCTGAGAAGGATCACCAGAGAACTTTCTTTTGATATAAGGATCACTTATATACTTTTGCTTTCTTGTTATGCAGCTATCACCGTTTCACACCTCAGACTGTCTCCTGCTACCAAAGAGAGACTCGCCACTTTCAAGAGACTTGATCCTGAAACAAGAACTTTCAAGACAACCACCCAGGATTCTCAGGAGGTATCCTCAGGCTCTGTCACGATGTCAAGTAAGTATCTTTGTTTAAAAATCTAAATAAATAGTGAAATATAAGTGAAGTAAAGATACTTATCTTGTTTTGGTTGTGTAGGTGCTGGAAAATCCACCAAGTCTGCTTCAAAGTTCAATGTCACCGATCTCACCGTCATCAGATCCTCCAAAAGAAAGGCTCCTACCAGCCCGACAGCTTCAGTCCCCAAGGCACCCCTCAAAGGAAAGGGAGTCAAAAAGAGAAAGGCCTCCGAGGCTGAGGATCTGCAGGGTCTGCCTCTGATCCGCCACCAATTCCTCGAGTACTTTAACAATGTAAGGATCACTGTATCTGCTCGTATATCCTGCTGACATATCCTGCTGATTTGAGGATCACTTGGTCCTGACCTTATCTTTTATCCCTTTTGCAGAAATTCGCTGAGATTGAGGACTATGTTGGCCACGTTGAGGATCAGGACAGGAAGATTGCCGACCTCCAGCAGGTTGCATTGCTAAAGGACCTCAAAATTCCTGATCTTCAGAAGGAACTCCAGGATGCCAACAGGAGACGGCCAAGGTGCTGATTAATGCTGACTACGAGAAGCATGAGATCACCGAAGACGCCAAGGTCTCTTCCGCCATAGCAATGTATCAGACAAAACTAAAGATGGCCCAGGAAGCTCAAGATCCTAACTTTGACAGAAGCAGCTGGGATGTTGAGGGCTGGAAAGCAAGGTTGGCTGATCTTGAAGATGATGAAGAGGCTGAGGAGGTTTTGGCGATCGAGGCTGGAGGCAAGGGTGAAGGTGGTGAAGCAAGTGGAGCCGGAGGTGGTGATGCAGAGAAGGCTTAGGCTGCATGATTGGGCGATGATGGAAATTTCTAGACATAGCCGGAGCCCAATTTTTTTAGTTTGATGGTTGTTTTGTTGAACAATTTGATGGTTTGTACTGAACAATAGTTTTTAGGGTTAAGGATCATGTATGATCCTTTGGACAATAGGCAGGATTGCAAATGGTGGAGGGATCCTCTGTTTGGGGGATGAAGCCATTGTGATCCTGCCGCCTTTATATTCCTGCACTACTTTGAACCTATTATCATGGACACCCTTTACCTACCCCAGCGGACGGGCCACGTATTGCTGGTAGATGCTCGGGGTAGGTAATTTTGACAACCTTTTAAGGGTTAATCTTTTGTTAATAAATAAAACCTTAATCTTTTGTCGCTTATCTTGTATTGTTATCCTTTTTGTCCCTTTAATTCTCAATTGTTTTGATGTACACTTATTGAATAAGCAATTTTGAATAAGTCAGATTGAAAATATTTAGGACATGATCCATGATCAAATATCCTATAGTTAAAGAATCCCAAAAAGTAATATATTTTAAGGATCACAAGTTTAGTTGTCAAATTTTAAGGGTTATTCAAATAAACAATGAATAGAATTAAAAATAGTTAAGGATCATACCTGAGGATCCAAGTTAGGATCCTAACCATAATCAGGATAACTATAAGATAAACCTTAGAGAGAAGTAAGGATCAAGGATCCATAGTTGCTTATCTTCAAGGACCTGAAAATAGAGCATAACTTGGGACTAAGCCAACATAAGATAAGAGTTAGCAACTGGGGACAAGCCCAAGGATAACTGGGGACAAGCCCAAGGATAACTTGGGACAAGCCCAAGGATCGTATGTAAACTGGAGTATGGCCCTGACTGGCGACTATCCAAACTTAGTGACATGAAAATGCCAAAACCTTAGCTAACGTGAAAACATTAGAAACCTTAGGAACGGATGTATGGTACGTCTACCATTATACGTAGGATCCTAGATATAGCCAGTACAATGGAATTATCAGCCCCTAAAGCGAGTACTGGTCCCACTGCCTTGAACTATACCAGGATCATCATGCGCTACAGGCGGAACTGTGGTCAAGCCCAAATAACTGGGGTTAAACCCAAGGAACGGATTGCTTCTGCAGATAACCAATATTTTGCTAAGGATACCTGGACTTTCAAAACTTAAAATCACGTGAGAGATGGATAAAGGACATATGATCCTTATCCTTATATGAGAAAATAAGGAAATGAAATAGTTCAAGGTTAGGACATTACCAAAGTAAGGATCACCGATACTTTAAGGATCCTTCAAGGATACCCCTAACGTAAGGATCATCTGTGCCATGAGGATCCTGCTCACATGAAATATTTCTTCAAGTGGACAGCATTCCAAGCTCTTGGTAGCAAATCACCTTCCATGGTTAGCAATCTAGATACCCCCTTTCCTGCTTTAGCTTCAATCAAATAAGGGCCTTCCCATTTTGGAGCCAATTTTCCATCAGCAGGATTGGTGGTATTCTGAAACGCTTTCCTTAATACCATATCTCCAACTTGAAACTTCCTGATCCTGACATTTTTGTTGTAAGCACCAGCCATTCTTTGTTGATAACTGGCCATCCTTATCCTAGCCAGATCCCTGATTTCTTCAATAGTATCCAGGTCTTGAGCCAAGTTCTCATCATTTTCCTCAGGATCACGGGTACTTGTTCTAGCAGTTGGAACCACCATTTCTGTTGGGATCACTGATTCTGCCCCAAATACCAAAGAGAATGGCGTTTGACCAGTAGCATTATTAGGGGTTGTCCTATCAGCCCAAAGCACATAAGGTAGTTCTTCTGCCCATTTCCCTTTCTTGGATCCAAGCTTCTTCTTCAAATTGTTGATGATGATCTTGTTGGATGATTCTGCTTGACCATTAGCTTGTGGGTGGACTGGTGTTGATGTTATCATCTTAATCCCCCAGCTGTCACAAAAGTTAGTGGTTCTGCCCCCAATGAATTGGAAACCATTATCACATATAATTTCAGAAGGAATACCGAATCTAGTTATAATATTTCTTTTAATGAAGGATATAACTTCCTTTTCTCTGACTTGGGCAAAAGCTTCAGCCTCTATCCACTTGGAGAAGTAATCAGTCATAGCAAGCATGAATACTTTTCCACCAGGTGCCTTAGGGAGCTTACCAACTATATCCATACCCCATCTCATAAATGTCCAAGAGGAGGATATAGGATGCAAAAATTCAGCTGGTTGATGAAGGATATTGCTGTGTCTCTAACAAGGATCACATCTCTTAGCATATTCCACAGCATCTCTCTTCATGGTTGGCCAGTAGTATCCTGTCCTCAGGATCCTCGAGAATAACGCCCTGCCCCCAGTGTGGTTTCCACAATCTCCTTCATGGAAGTCTTTTAAAACTTCTTGGATTTCAGGATCCTCAATGCATCTTAAGTATGGTCCTGCAAGAGATCGTCTATACAACATATTATTTAAAATTGTGAATTGAGATACCTTAATTTTGAAAGCCCTAGGGTTTTCTCCTGTAGGAATCTCTCCATTTTGTAAGTATCTCATGATTGGGAGGATCCATGATCCTGAATGAGTTTGAGTATCCTCACTAGGGATAATTGCAGAATTCTCTCCTATCTCCATAGCCACATGATCCTCGATAGCCGGGGTCAGGATATGGATAATAGGGATCTTGATATCCTACGAGATCTTCAAAGATGATCCTAAGTTAGCCAATGCATCAGATTCTGTATTTTCTTCCCTTGGTACCTGTGTCAGACTAAAGGAAACAAAGGAGAGTGCCAATTCTTTGACTATCTCTAAATATTTGGTTAGCTTTTCACCTTTAACAGCATAGGATCCATTAAAGTGATTAGTGATTAACAAAGAATCCACATGTACCTCAAGATACCTGATCCTCATATGCTTAGCAATTTGCAAACCAGCTATCAAGGCTTCGTATTCAGCCTCATTGTTAGTGGTTTGGAACTCACAAGCTATAGACTGGGGTATTATGTCCCCCTGTGGCGATTTTAGTAGTATTCCAAGCCCTGTGCCTTTGACATTTGAGGATCCATCAGTATAGAGTATCCAAGGATCCTTGGTCTCCTCTAGCTGTTGGACTTCTAACTCAGCTTCTTTTTGTAAATCACTACTGAAATCAGCCACAAAGTCAGCTAATGCTTGGGATTTGATGGCTGTCCTAGGCTCATATCTTATATCATAGGCACTAAGCTTCACTGCCCACTTAGCCATCCTTCCTGACATCTCTGGTTTCCTGAGGACATTCTTAATTGGAAAATTAGTTTTAACAACAATAACATGAGTTTCAAAATAATGTCTCAACTTGGTAGATGTCATAATCAATGCAAGAATAAGCTTTTCAAGGTGTGAATACCTGGATTCGGCATCAAGTAAACTTTTACTTACATAATAGACAGGATGTTGTGTACCTTCATGATCCTTAACAAGGACTGCACTTACTGCTTTTGAGGATACTGCAAGATACAAGGATAGCACATCGCCTTTCTCTGGTTTCATCAAGGCCGGGGCTGAGGATAGGTAATCTTTGAGAGCTCTTAAGGCATTTTCATGCTTCTCCATCCACTCAAATTTCTTGTTCTTCCTTAGGATATCATAGAATTCTTTGCACTTCTCTGAGGATTTGGATATAAATCTGTTCAAAGCTGCAATCCTGCCTGTTAGCCTTTGGACATCCTTAGCATTGGCCAGAGATTTGATATTCACTAAGGCTTTGATTTGTTCCGGGCTAGCTTCAATGCCTCTCTTGGTCACCATGTATCCTAAGAATTTGCCTGCTTTAACACCAAAGTGACATTTTGAAGGATTAAGTTTCATGTTATATTTGTCAAGGATATCGAATGCTTCCTCCAAGTCCCTTAGGTGATCCTCAGCTTTTATGGATTTTACCACCATATCATCTATGTAAACCTCCATAGTTTGTCCAATCTGGTCCTTGAACATCATATTCACCAGCCTTTGATATGTTGCACCTGCATTCCTTAATCCAAACGGCATAGCAATATAACAATATATACCGGTTGGAGTCATAAAGGCCGTATCCTCTTGATCAGATGGTTCCATCTGAATTTGTTGAAATCCAGATGAAGCATCCATAAAAGTCAACAGTTCATGACCCGCCGTTGCATCCACCATGGAGTCAATGTGGGGTAATGGGAAAGGATCCTTGGGACATGCCTTATTTAAATCTATGAAATCGACACATACCCTCCACTTTCCATTTTTCTTTTGAACAACAACCACATTGGCCAACCATCTTGGATACTTGACCTCTCTAATCATACCTGCCCGGAGCAATTTCTCTACCTCTTCCTGGATAATGGCATTTCTTTCCGGTGCAAACTTCCTCCTTTTTTGATGGATTGGTTTGAATGACCTGTCGATGCCAAGTTTATGAGTGATAATGTCCTTAGATATACCTGTCATATCCTCATGCTTCCATGCAAAGGTAGTTTTCCTCCTTTTGAGGAAGGATACGAGGTCTTCTTTCATTTTGCCAAGGATCCCTGATCCGATATAGATTTTGGATTCAGGATCATGAGGATCCATGAGGATTTCTACCACATCCTGCTCTCTTGCCTCCAAGACATCCCTTGGAGGATACTTTGATTGCTGTTGCTCCCTTGACTTCGAGGCTGGTTTCATCGATGAAGTATAGCAATTCTTAGCCTCCTGCTGATCACTATCAATCTTGACTATTCCCCAAGGACTAGGGAGCTTCACACATTGATGGTAAGTAGATGGAACTGCCTTCATATCGTGTATCCAGGGCCTGCCAAGGATAACATTACAACAAGATAAACAGTCAATAACACAAAATTTTTGATAAGAGTGTAGGCCTTCGATGTATATTGGGAGCTTAATGTCCCCCAGGGTATTCTTAGTTTCGCCACTAAATCCTACGAGCACGGAGGATCTTGGTATGATATCTGATTCAGGGATACCCATCTTCTTTAGAACATCAAGCTGGATAATGTTCACTGAGCTTCCTCCGTCTATAAGGATCCTGCGGACAAAATGGTTAGAAATGAAAAGAGTAATAACTAAACCATCGTGATGAGGATCCTGGATATCAACACGATCATCCTCATCAAAGGTTATGACTTTTCCTTCGGAGACACTTGATGTTCGAATGGGTCTTTCTCCACTATCCATCTTAGTTTCCTTTGCATGCCTTTTAGCTGCTGAGAAGGATGTGCCACAAATGTCTGATCCTCCAGAAATAAAGTTTATTACTTGTGCATCTGCTGGAGGGGCCGGAGCTTTCTCAGGGATCCTTTCAGGATCCTGAGTCCTTGACTTTTTTCTACCTAACAATTCTTTTAGATGCCCCTTGCTCAACAAGTATCCAATTTCCTTTCTTAGTGCAATGCATTCTTCTGTGAGATGCCCAAAATCTTCATGGTATGCACACCATTTTGACTTATCTTTGGTTGCAGCTGGTCTATCATTTTTTCTGGGCCATCTAGCTTTATCACCTAAATTCTGCATCGCAAGGATTAGTTCATTGTTATCAACGGAAAAACAATATTCAGAGATTGGAGGATAATCCTCATCATCCTCTTCTTGTTCAACAGCATGCACACTCTGGTTATCAGATCTATTATAGGATCTGAACTTGTTCTTGAATGAGGATCCTTGCTTCTCTTGCTTTGAGGATCCTACTAACCTCTCCTGGATCCTTTTGTCATCCTCTAGCCGGATGAACCTAAGGGCCCGAGTTCTTTCCTCATCTAGATTCCTGCATGGTGTCATTACAAGATCATCATAGAATAACGAATCCCTAAGCAATCCCATTTTAAAGGCTTCAACAGCCGTAGCTATATCCAGGTTAGGAATGTCTAAGGATTCTTTACTAAATTTGGTAATGTAATCCCTTAATGATTCATTATGACCTTGGGTTATCCTATACATATCACTAGTTAATCGTTCAAATTTTCTACTACAAGAAAACTGATTATTAAATAGGTTAACTAGATTAGCAAATGAGGTAATAGAGTAGGGGGAAGACTTAGCAGCCATTTGAGAGCTGATCCAGTAAGAGTGGATCCGAATCCCTTGCACAGGCATGCTTCCTTTAACCTTTCTGGGATTGGATTGATCTCCATCCTTTCCCTGTATTGAGCTATGTGTTCCTCAGGATCCGTTGAACCATCATACAACTTCATGGTTGGTACATGGAACCTCTTGGGTATCTCAGCAACACAGATTGGTGGTGCAAAACGAGATATTTTATGGCTTCCATCTGCAATCTCTAGGATAGGTTTGACTACTCCTGGAACACTTGATATCATATCCTTTAACTTTTGCAATTCTCTGGCCATGGCATGATTGATACCTGGATCCTGCATTAGGCCATGGTTAGTAGTATAAGAATTATTAAAAGTGTTACCTCCCATTGGATTCAAATTAGGAAGAATGGATGTTAATCCATATTGTTGGGGCTCTGGAATGACCGATGGACCAGTAGAAGCAATGGTTTGCATTGGAATGAAATCTCCCTGATGGACGTCTGAACTTCCTGATTGCAAACTCCTTAAGGATCCCGGAATCGGGAAGGATCCTTGAAACTGTGAGTATCCTTGTACCTTTGTTTTATTAATTAGAATCATTTTTGTAATTTCTGTCCAGTTTGACTTTTTGTCAAACTACTTTGACCCGACAATTGACCAGTCAAACGAGATAATTAGGAGATGCCCTTTTTAAGGGTTAATCACCTACACTAATGTGGTCTTATAACTGTTTTGGTCAAAAAATCTGATGAGGATAATGCAACCAAACTCTTAGTTACAGGGAATGATGCTTGAAATGAGGAACAATGATAAGGATCACTTCAGTGTAAATTGCATAAACGACACAAGGATTTATACGAGGAAAAAGCCCTTGATCTTTAGAAGATCTCCGGCATAAAAAACCTCGGGTGATGGAAACTACCGATCACCAAGCTCAAATAAATCAGTAAATGTTTACAACTTCGGATAGTAACGAGCTAGGTACAAGGATCACTATGGTGAAATGTGTAAAGGTGTGCGAAAACTGTTCAGTGTTTGCCGAAAGCTTCAAGAGTGCAATTGTACGAGAGTGTGTGTAGCTGAAAATGGCTAAGTGTTCTCATTACTAGCTCGTCACCCCTTTAAAAATAGAAGTTAACTATGCTAACAAACTATCCGACTTTTGTGCCATGCTCCCACGTTCTCAACAACGTCCATTTCCAGTCAAACGTGTGCGAAATACCCGTGGAATATTCCATAGTAATGTTGCCAAGACCAAGTCAAGCTTATTACTCCTGCAAAACAATATGAAACACAAATAAACAATCGTTAGTATGAGGATCCTTAAGGTGATCCATGATCCTGATCCTGAAGCTCTTCTGAGGATCACTATCTGTCACAGAAGTAAGGATCATTAATTAGGATAACAAGTAAGGATCACTAATTGTTAGAAAATCCTCCCCTAACAATAACCACTTTCAATTTGATCAGTGGTTAAGCCACATGCAATTAAAACGAAAGTCAGACTAATTTTACGATAAGTTTGACTTTAGAGTAATTAAGCTAAATTAAACAACTAAACAAGAAATCAGAAGCTTACTTAAGGTCCTAGCAAACTTTTCTACACTTGATAATCCTCTTCTTACTGATGGAAGCTCCAGAACAAGTCCCTCAAGTGAATTGGTTGCAAATGTGTTTATGAACACAAGAGTGAACTCCTTTATATAGCAAAGTCCATGCTTCTTGATCAATTCCAGGTGTTATTGGAGGCCCTGGGATCACCCCAGGTGTCCTATCTAATGTATTTAACCGACTTATAGCTCATAGGCTCGTTACAAACTAGGCTAAGGCGGTGTAACAGGCAAAACCCGCACCTGGCACAACTTTTCTGATCTGGGCATGCTGAGGCGGGCCGCGTAAGACTTAGGGGAGTCTTACGCGGGCCGCTTGGACCGGCTGAACTGGCAAAATAAGTTTGAAAGCTGGCAGTTTCAGTCCTTGCTCGTTTTTTTATCCTTTTTTACTTTATTTTTGGCTATAGAGACCCTTGTAGTTAATTTCTTGAGGCCCAAGGATGTACAAACAAACTTCGTTAGGCTCGGATTCGTTAATTATCTCTATGAAAGCAAGTTTCCTTAAATTGACACTTTTGGCCCAAAGTCTTGAAAACATGCTTAATGATATCGAAACCACGTGAAATTTATACCACTTAGAGGACCCGGGGTGGTCCGTGTTCGGCCCCCCATCACGCGTGCAACATGAATGTACACCGCCGCCACCCACTAGTTCAACGCGTGTTCTTTAGAACGCGTTGAATGGAGCACGCGTTGAACACTTCAAAAATCCGACCGTTGCTTGATTTGCCCGTTTGGTTTTGAACATTGTGTTTAATAAAAAAAAACCTTTAAAACCTTCTATATAAACTTCACAATTTTTATACCATTTCACCCACACCAAATCACAAACACATTCTATCACATATTTCACAAATGGATTTTCCTACGGATTCGACGTTTCCGATGGACAGTGATAGCGAATCGTCTTCCGACAATGAAATGCTTAAATATTTTGTGTCGGTCTATAACGAACTTGAATCAAGTTCGTCCCGCCCAAAGAAGAAGATGGTGAATCGTGATCGTATACATGCCAACGAAGTGTTAATGAACGATTATTTTGTGGAGAATCCGATCTACAATGCCGAAACGTTTAGAGATCGGTTTCGTTTACCAAAAGAATTATTCTTAAAGATTGTTGGAGACATCGAAGCAACTGAAGAATGGTTTCAAGAAAGTTACGACGCGAGGGGCAAACCAAGTTTCACGCCGATACAAAAATGCACGTCCGCCATTCGCCAACTAGCGACAGGTAACCCTCCCGATCAATATGATGAATACCTAGCTATGTCGGACAGAACTTCACGTGAATGTCTGCAATTTTTTTGTAACGCGGTCATAAAATTGTATGGTGAAGAGTTTTTACGTAAACCGACGAGACACGACATCTCACGTATTTACGCCGCACATGAGGCTAGATGGAATTTTCCTGGGATGCTCGGTAGCATCGATTGTACACATATCGAGTGGAGAAATTGTCCAAGAGAGTTGCGAGGGGCGTATGTTAGGGGTGACATCAAGAGACCAACCATCATACTAGAAGCGGTGGCGTCGAATGATTTATGGATTTGGCATTCGTATTTCGGTGTTCCAGGTTCAAACAACGACATCAATGTTTTGCACACGTCGACGTTGTTCCAAACAGTAACGGATGGTACCGCACCCGTCTGTCCATTCTATGTTAATGGACGATATTACAGACGAGGCTTTTTTCTTGTGGATGGTATCTACCCACCATGGTCTGTTTTTGTGAAAGCTCCTTCGTTTCCTGTCGAGGCTAAAGAAAAGGCGTTCAAGAAGTTGCAAGAACCGGCAAGAAAATATGTTGAGAGGACTTTTGGTGTTTTATAGGGTAGATGGGGCATTCTAAGCCGACCGGTTCGTGCGATGAACAAGAACTCGATACATAGCATAGTGTATGCATGTATCATTTTGCACAATATGTTAATCAAACAAGACGGACGTGCAATATCTCCAGATTGGGTGCCGGATCCTCCCACACAAGTTCACGTTCCCGAAAATATCCAACTACAGTTGCGTGATGAAGAAACTCACTTTCGGTTGAGATTCGATTTAATCGAACTAGTAGGTTCTTTAGGTTTGGAATTTCCTAGTTCGGACGAGGAGTAGAGTATCTTTATGTATTTTTTTTTAATTGTAGTCTAAAATATTGAACTAGTATGTTTTAATTTAATTGAAATTTATAATTTATATTTTTTTATTAAAAACAGCTTTGAAAAACCTTTTAAAAAAATAGTTTACTTTAAAAAAAAACAGTTTACTTTTTTAAAAAACAGTTTACTTTTTGAAAAAAACAGAATTCAAAAAAAACAGAATTTAAAAAAACAGAATTAAAAAAAACAGAATTTAAAAAAAAACAGAATTTAAAAAAAACAGAATTTATAATTAAAAAATCAAAAATCAAAAAATTAGTGAGTGATGGAATTTGTACAAGTGATGACCATTTCCAGCAAAAAAGGGTGTGAGTGATAGAAATAATAGTTGATGACATGGCAGAACCTGATTGGATGTTGTCAGTGATGGAATTGGGTGTGAGTGATTCCACCCCTACCCCTCTTATTCTTAAGCGTATATTTGAATGTTTCGAAGCCTCGGTTTCGTTAAAAGGTCACTCAGAGGTCAGAATCGACATGTTGACACGTTTAACCCTTATAATTAATAATCTTTCGATTATTTTTATAAACGACTTCTCATATCAATTCATTCACTCGTTTAATAGTATATTCATCATGTAAGGTCATTCAGAGGCACAAGTTTGGCATGTTGACACTTTGAGTCCCTGTGGTTTCATAGTTTCACTCTTCGACAACCTTGGTCCTTCAAACTCAATCTTTCACATGTCTAGAGTTTAAGACACGTGTCTATACATAATTGGACACGTTTTTACGTGGTGTTACATCGTGTTGGCTTGCTTATGACGCTAACCCGTTTAGCCTTAACACTAACCCTTTTATTAGAACAATTTGACACATTTCCTTTTTAGCTAATTATGTATTTACACGTTTGACCCATTAAAAAGAAGAAAAAATCCCGAACCCAATCATAAGTAAATCAATTAAAACTGCTTGGATATCATTGCTGATGAGATCAATGGCAGCCTCCAATAATTTATTGAGTTATATAATCTTCCTGAAATATAACCACAAAACCAATAAAAATTAAAACCAAATCAGGTCTGACACATAACGTTATTTTTCCAAAATCCAAAGTTATGTTTCATACAAGCTAGTCTATTTTACCAACCTAAGATGCCAGTATAAAAACCTTAACATTTACTTCCATGCCCGTCTTGCCCAATTCTTTGATGGAAGGCAATACACGGAATGGAAGGGATACACCCTCAGTTGTACGATATCTGTCATTCAAGTTTTTTACTTATCAACATATACATATCCACCTTTTTTTTTTCAAAGAGAAGTATAAAAATAAAAAAACGTATGGACCAGGCATCAAACCTAAATAACATTTTATTTATTTATTTATTTTTAAAAGCTCTAAATTTCATATCACCTCATTTGATGGTGAAAAAAATTACATACACTTCACTCAAATCTAAAGACTTGTTTACATCACAAATATACAACCAAGTGTCATTATAAAAACAAAATAACATGCTGATTAAAGATCATCATAGAGTATTCGGTAGTCTTCCACCTTCCACACCACTGCTGCCTCATATCTTTTTTTCACATGCTATCCATTCATATACATAATCTTACTTCACCTTCTTGCATATGGTATCATGTTTTTAGTGAAAGATCCTACCAGCAGAAATAACCGACCCAAAACCATGATCAAGTGATTCATCTTTATTCATAACTATAACAATCTTGATTCCTAGACCATGATTTCTTAGCCCCTTTTCAACATCCAAATTCATGGGTTGCAACCCATCTCTAGCTAAGTCATAATCAAATTATTAGAGGCGGTTATCTGGCAACTTCATAACATTTGAAAAGTGCTGGGTCGCGTTATATGTTGTAGTTTTGTTAACAACAAAAGTTCAGCTACCTTTTATTCTTGATGCGACCATACTTATTAAAAACACATAACTGTGAATATGGACGGCTTAATATGAAAAATGGGAAATTTTTCAGTAAACATAGAAAAGATGAAAGAATTGTACGTAGATTGAAAAGGGATGAAGAAATAGCATGCCTGATTATCATGATTGTCTTCAAAGTTCAAATAGCATCGAAGGATTGCTGACAGCGTTAGGGATTTGAAAGAGAGAAGATGATGCGGGCGGGTAGGGTAAACGAGTAATTTACTTATTGATTTAATTAATTGATAACCTTCCATAACCGCCACCTTTAATTATAGGAATACGAATTAAGAATTAATTTATGAATTTGTGTCATCTCGTTCATCAATTATTAATTCTGAAGATCGCAGAATGAAAATTTATAGAGTGTTATATAGCGATGGATGCAGAATGAAGGTTTTTATATAACACTACAAATCTCTATAAAACACTACAAATAGCATATAACACCATATAACCCTTTTATGACTCTATATAACACTACAACATTATATATAACACTGCAACCACCATTCAGAATTGTATAGTGTTATATATTTTTATATAGTGTTACATAGTGTTATATGGTGTTATATAGTGTTTTTGGTGTTATATAGTGTTATATGATGGATGTATAGTGTTATATAGTGTTATATGGTGTTATATAGTGTTATAGTGTTATATTTTTCTAATAGCATGTCTATGACTATGATAAATGTATAGTGTTATATATTGTTATATAGTGTTACATAGTGTTATATGGTGTTACATAGTGTTATACGATGTTATATGGTGTTATATAGTGTTATATGATGGATGTATAGTGTTATATATTTCTTGTAGCAGTTACATATTTCTGGATTTTTTAAAATGTCCGGATTTTAGAATAAGTTTAAAATTGAATCGCTAGAATTTATGAGTGAATCGCTAGAATTTAGGAGATGTTACCTAATTTGAAACATATACAAAGACACTATTACCACCAAATTGGTCCCTATTAATCTCAACCATTAGATCAAAGATCTAATGGTTTAAAACACTTCTCACACTTCTCAAACTTCAGACACTTCGTACACTATCCCTACCCTATATATAGATATTTAAAAAAAATAACTCAACTAATTTCTATGTTTTTACGAAAAGTTACATTGATATAAATTCTAATAATGGATTTTACACAGAAAAGTACAAATTATTGCACGATCACAACTAGGGCTGAAACGAACCAAACGTTCGGCGAACAGTTCGTGAACCGTTCGGCAAACAGTTCGTGAACCGTTCAGCGGGAAGTTCGTTTGTGTTCGTTCGTTTATTAAACAAACGAACACAAACAAGAAATTTCGTTCGTTTAGTTAAATGAACAAACATGAACAGAGATCGCGTTCGTTCGTTTATGTTCGTGAACGTTCGGTAACGTGTTCGCATGTATTTGATAGTTCATTAGTGTTTTTAGTTTTTATATTTATTTGAATATATCAGAGGCCGGTTATCATACAATATGCCTAATCGTACAATACGTACGCTATAACCACGGCCGTCGGATCATCTCATTTAAACCGCGTGTTTAAGTATTAAATTAATCAAATAAACATATATATATATATATATGAAACCGCCAAGGTTAAAATCGTCCATTAAGAAATAAAAAACTGGTAATCAGCAAACAAAACCTCAATCATAACGTAAGATTCTTAATAAAAAACGTAATCGAAAAAATATAACAATTACTCAAAAAACGACCGATTCCTAATCATCATATCCTTATTTGAATTGAAGTTCTGGTGAATTTGGAAATTCAGAACTGAAACAAATCGATGGACCGACTATCGAAGAAGATGATGCAGGGTGAAAAAA